>MJUU01069793.1:82695-102636 GCA_002080025.1 Modiolus philippinarum | reverse complement strand
TCAAGACGTCTTCAAAAGTTGAACCTTCTCCACAGAAAACAGTTTCAAAAGCTACTTCTCCACAGCCGAAATGTACCAGAGTTCCTCCTTCACCACCAGAAACATATACAGAAGTCACACCCCCAAGGAAGCGTAAAAGAGTCTCTCCTGCAAAGTTGAATCATTTTACAAGTGTCACACCGTCACCAAAGAAACTATCTGCAACAGTAACACCTTCAAGATTCAAGACGTCTTCAAAAGTTGAACCTTCTCCACAGAAAACATCTTCAAGAGCTACTTCTCCATAGACGAAATGTACCAGAGTTCCTCCTTCACCACCAGAAACACAAAAAGAAGTCACAACCCCACGGAAGCGTATAAAAGTCTCTCCTGAACAATCGGCAACCATAGAGCCAACTGAAATTAATTTCTGTGTGAGTATGCATATGATTCGTATTCTCGTGTACATTTAAAACATATCTTTACTTTTCCTACTTGTAAAAATATCCGGTTTACTTTAATTTTTTTTTATTATTTTTGTTTGTTTAAAACAACAAAGTACAGATATTTGTAGTTAATTTAGCTTCTGTAGATGGCCATTTCGGCAATTTTTGCCTCAAGTACAAATCACATCATAACAGTGAAAAAAACAATAATACCTAAAGTAAATGTTTGATTGAGAGCAAAAAAAACCCCAAAAAAGTAATGCCAAAATTATTCAAGGTCAGAGCTGTGCAAGAGGGGGATGATCATTGATCTTATACATTTTATTAATTTATATATTGTATATCAGTACATTATTCAACTTCTTGAAAATGTATTATTTTCTTTTAGGGAACAAATACAGATTCTGCATATGATTTCATAACACGCCCCTGGGATCCTACTCCAAAAATCATCATTAAGAAACGTACATGGAAAGAATCAACTTCGCCAAACAGAGACTATATCATCATGGACCATAATGGACCACAAACAGACTCACACACTGAAAAAATAGGTGAGCATATCTAAATATATATATAAAACGTCTGAATGTGATGGAAAATATAAGTAGTCCCCCAGATCGGCTGAAATGTCGATAGCAGCTCTAAAAATGTTACTTTATAGTCTATGGAAAACTGTCCAATCTGGTAAGAGCTTTGTAACATGATTAATGGTATTCCCTTTCTTCAGCGGAATTTGGGTATGAGCAATAAAATGGCTGGCTACAATACAACATTAATACAACACAAGTAATAAACTAGGGGTTTCTGTATCAGGATGCTGATACAAAAGTCTCCCAAACTTCTTATGGACACAGGGAATAAGGTTTATTCAAGTATTAAGAATTCAGCACATTCTAAACAACCCGTCTGTAAATTTTCATTGAATTCTGAGTACTTTAAATTTTCCCGCCTTTTTCCATGAAAAAAGACGGGAAAAAGCCATTTTGAAAACTGCAAGACCCAATAGCACTTCTTCTCGTGTAGGGTAATAATCCTGTAAAGTTTCGTTAATGTTGAACCACTTACTTCTGACAAAACTTGCAGACAAGACTCATGGCGCAGAAGAAAATAAAAAATTTAAGGGTAAAACAACAAGTCTCTCTAACCTATGTTTGGGAGACTTAATTATAGATATACCAAAAACGCAAGTCGCAATAGTATATTCGGGAAATGAACAATTCGGTTTCATGACATCAATAACATTTGGTCAGTATGTGCGTCTTAGATAATATTGAGGCTTCTTGATCAGATTATAGTTTTGTCAGATCAGCCTTCTTTTCCATCTTGAATGACTAAGGTTTAAGTTTGCATTCAGCAATGTAAAGGTCCAGATCTGAGATATTACATGCCATAAATGAATTATCAGTAGATACCCTGGTAAGATTTGGAGATTTTGGTAATTACATTCATAGTCTGAAATCAACTTGTTATAATATCAAATAATTGAAGACCCTAAAAATGTTTCGCCTATCCAAATTTTAAAAGTGAAGGGCGTCAAGGTCGAATGCCAAAAAAGAAAAAAAAAAGTATATACTATGCACTTCGACAAACAAACTAAATACCATTGACATTTTGGAGTCTATTGAATTAAAACTTCAACAATGTGAACGAGACCCTGAAATTCAGGTCAAGATCGTATGAAAGATGTCAGATCGGCGTGTACATAAATATCTTGAGTCAGATGTTGCAGTTGCTGAAACATGTCACGAATGTAAAAAGTGAACTATGAAAGTGAGGTAAAAAATTTTGATCTACAATCATGGGTCTGAACTTATAAGCTATTTACCTTGCCTTTAAAAATATAAAAAATCTTGAACTAAGTCAATTGTAATGTTGTGGATATCCAACACTCCCCATAGCAATTAGAAATTGAAATTGAATGGGATATATAATTGAACAAATTGGCAAATATGATTGCAATTTGGACATGTGTATTTGTTAAAAAAAATAGTTATAATTGTATACTTGAAGTGGGACAATGAAATGAAAAAATTATTGAAACAGTTTCATCCCCAAATCTACTTCCAAAATAAATATTGTTTCCTTCATTTGGATTATTCAGAGAACATAAATAATAGAAACACTTCAAATTTGACATCATAAAGGAGTATTTGATGTACTAAATAGGCATTAGAAAAAAATAAATTTAAAAACGAAAAACGAAATTCGCAAATTGGCAAAAGGGAAAGAAAGTATGTATTCGCCAATAAAATCAGGTCTGTCAATTTTTAAACTGTAAGAAAGTATCAGTAACACGTTTAAATATAATGCGTCATTTGTTGGGTTACCAATATTCAGTTTCCCTCTTATTTATGGTAGCAAAACAGGTGAAGTTTGTCATGCTGCAAAAAAAATCAATGTCAAATCATCTAATATTTTTAACGCTCTCTTGCATCAGGAAAGAAAACTCAGTCTGTGTATCAAATTGGCTTTCTCTGGTTTTCAAATTATTCGGAAAAGATAAATGAAGTACTCCAAAGTAAACAATGGAAGTTGCTCAACAATAAGGGACCATCTGCACTAACAAGAAAATTGATGAGGTCACTTTTTTCAAATGAAGAACTGATGAACTCGTCTTTTGGAGGGAAAAGAGGCGATATACTCGATCCAGTTCGAGTTTCCTTAATAAAAGGTATGGTCCAGGGCTACTATGGTTCAATGTAGTTAATATATATAATTTCTTTAAACGGTACCAGTGTGACACCTGTTCAATTGAAAACTTATCAACACCAAACCACAATATTGTTTGAAATTAAGTGAAAGACAATGATATTCCTTTCAACGTATGAACATAGAAATGAATGGCGATATGGGAAGAACGGTAATAAAATGTCTATCCTAGAAGCGTTTGGCTGACTCTTTAAGGTCCAAGAGGATTCCCTATCGCTATATATTTTTTTAATTGATGTCATAGGTTTTTGTGGAAGATCTTGGTTTAAAAAACCCATCGGTCACCTTTTGAATAGGTTAATGAAGCAGGTGGAAAAATTATTATGTTGAAAATCCATTTCTCTGAAAAGCAAATACAATCTTGTATTGTTTAATATGTTTAGCTTATAGTACAAACATTTTCAATTTTTACTTTGCAGATTCAATAAACAAACTGTTTGAGATTCCCAGCTGCGTTTCTTCTGTTGTTTGGAATGACTGCAGAACAAGCGCAATCCAAATGTTGAAACATTTGAAAAAAGGTGTGTAATTATTGCTTTAGTTTTTGTTATCTGATGGTGACTGCAGAGGTTATGTTGCTTGCCGCTATTGTCAATGAGCGTCATAAACAAAAAAGTGTTCACTTGTAACGAATTGTACAGTAGATAAAATGATTATTTACAGGTTAATAACTCTAACACTCCGTAAAATTGCTCTTCACATCCATTACTAAACAAACAAATAATGATACTTCTTTGTGATTTTGCTATTAATCAACTCTTGTACAGTGAAATTAATGCTTTGTTTTGGGTCGTTTTAACTTGCAGATGCGATGTTGTCTAATTGACATTTACCCCATTTCCTTTCTTTTTCATATTCCAAGTTTATCCAACGATAATGAAAGTTTATCTAACACACATGTATATTAAAAATATATCTTTGTCCTGAAGTTATCGAATTCCTATTTCAACGGGGATATGTTACATTTCTTCATATTATCCAACACAAAGTTGTACAAGGAAAAACATCGTTCCATGGAAAACATAAGAAGCCATAGTGAAATTATAAGTATAATTTCGGACTTGAACTATAAATGCATTTTTCATATTTGTTTCGTTCTTTACAGTTAAAGAAGACGATGAACAGAAGACGAACGCCCAATAAGGGTGATGATGTTACAAACTTTTGTTGAAAAAAAAGTAGTAAGAATTTTTTCAACACTCCATTAGCATTCAACTTCGAAAGGAATTTTTTCCATATTTCCAGTGTGCAGCCGTTATTGAGGAAACTAAATACTTTTTCGAATGAGTCATATCGCATAGCTACATGTATTTTAAAGTTTTTTTTCGCATTGTGAATTTAGAGGCGAAACGTGAGTTGCTAAATGTTTTTTGTCCTAGCTAGAAAGCTGGCAGGACAAAAAGCCGTTATAACACATAAAATGTATATCCTGCCACCAGAATAATTCTACATTTTTTTCAACAACAAGTCTTCATTAGAATTTATTTTGAAAAGGTACTACATATTTTCCCATATTGTAAGTGTGCAACTGTTTTGAAAGAGTCATAATAGATCAGAAATCGTACAGAATCATTAATACATGTAGGTTAGAAATCAATTAATAATAGTTGAAAGTAGTTCAATATTTTGTTTTCTTTCCCATTTTTATTTTCATGATTATTGTATTGTGATTTTACGTATACTTATTAGAGGTGACAAAATGCAGTATTATTTCATTGTCAAAGATGTCGAGGATTGAAATGATAAATAAAATGGACAATTGTAATGGAACACTTTTATTAGCACTAAACTTTGAATAGAGAACTAATTGTTTTGTCATTATGTTGGCATGTAGTTGTTATTGCGATTTTTTAAGGCACAAATATGTCATATTGCTAGTAAAAAAGAGTTTAAACTTTTGGTTTGGCTCCTTTTTGCGCATTGTGAATAATGTATACATGTCAAATGCGGCAAGGTGCATCATTATTTTAATATGTCAAAGTTATAGAATGTAACACTTAGCCTGGAATAGAGCACTATTTTTATTTTAAGTTTTATTTTCATAATGTTAGCGTGTAGCCTTTATTGAAAAAAAAATATCGCCCTTTCAAGGCAGTTATAGGACTGGCGAGGTACCATACAGTAAACAGAAACTTAAAAAGTTATAGAATATAACATTAACACTTAACTTGGAATAGAGTAGTAGTTTTATTCTCATAATGTTAGCGTGTAGCCGTTATTGAGAAAAAAAAACATTGAAAAGTCAGTTATAGAACTGGAGAGGTATTATACAGTAAAAATAAAAATCAATAGAAATTTAAAATATTGTAATATAGCTTACAATTTACAACTTTTGTGGATGCACACACAATAACTACATGTAGAAGACGAATGCCTAAGAATGGTGATGATATTTTTACAAACTTTTTGTTGAAAATAAAATGAAATAGTTAATTAAATGAACATTTTTCACAAATGTTCAATACTTTGTTAGCACTTAGCTTAGAAAAGGGTTTAACTATTTCCCATATTGTCAGTGTACAGCTGTTTTGGAGAAAAAAAACATTACTTTTTATACGACCGCAAAATTTTGCAGTTGTATTATGGTATGACGCAGTCGTCGTCGTACGTCGTCGGCCTTGTACATGCATAACTTTTGTTATACTATTGGGATCATAATGAAATTTTAAGACAAGGTTCCCTGGTACAAACGGAAGCCTTCTAATGATTAAGGAAATTAATTAAAATAAGAGGCCAAAAAGGGCTAATTTTGATATTGTTCACGTATATGATTGCAGATCTTTAATTTTGTATCACATTTTGATTGGTTTTATTTCATTTTATTCCTAATAAAGTAGCTGTAGTATGTCAATGGATTTCAATTCACATCTACCGTTCACGAGATATAAGGGCCCAAAAGGGGCAAATCTCAAAAATTTTATCTTTTTTTAATTTCTAGTCGGATTTTGATGCAGTTCTTTTTTTCATTGGATTCCTTATGAAAATAAACATAGCAAACAACTATCAGATTTTGGATAACTCTTTCCCTTTCCGAGCTATAGGGGCCAAACGGGGCCAAAAATACACTTTTTACAAAGTACCTCAAATTTGTATTTTTCCTTGGATTTTGATGGGGTTCCTCTTGACATGAGCTTTCGGTAATACGTCGACAGATTTTGTGTAGTTCTTACCGTTTCGGAGCTATAAAGGACAAAAAGGGGCCAAAATCGTACTTTTACAAAGTACCTCAAATTTTTATTTTTTATCGGATTTTGATGGAGTTTCTTTCTTACCGTTTCCGAGATATAAGGGGTCAAAGGCGCCAATATTACAGTTTTTTAAATTATGTAAAATATTTATTTTTTAACAGATTTAAGTGGGGTTTGTTTTTTTGTATTTTTCTTACCATGAGCTTTCAGTAGAATGTTGACAGATTTGGTGTAGCTCTCATCGTTCCCAAGCTATAAGGGGCCAAATGGGGCCAAAATTAAAAATGTCCAAAATTACCTAAAATTTGTAATTTACGTCAGATTTTAATGGCATTTTAGGGCATTGTGTTCCTATTTGAGACTTAAAATGGAATTTGGTGAATCCTACTCCCCATTACAGTGTCCAGCAAGTTACTGTCTCCAAAACCTTACTGTGTCCACATTCGTTTATATTAACACTTGCGCAAATATACTAATGTTCAATATGCTGCGGTCGTATCATGCTGCGCTTTGCGAAGCTCCATTTTTCGAAAGCGTCATAATGGATCAGAAAACATACAGCTAGTTGAAGTAGTGCATAATGTTTTTTTTTTTCGTTCCAAGTTATTATTGCATTGTGAATTTATGTAAACTTACTAGAGGTGACAAAATGCATTATCATTTTAAGGTCAAAGTTATTGAGGATTGAAAATTTTTTCAAAAACATAATTGAAATGTAGCACTAAGCTTGGCATAGACTTCTAACTATTTGCCATATTGTCAGCGTACAGCTGTAATTCAGAAAACATGCACAAAAGAGATTATTTTAATGCAAAGTTATAAAGGATGAAACACCTTATTAGCACTAAACTTGAAATACAATAGTTTTATTCTCCTTGTTAGCATGCAGCCTTTGTTGATACTTTTCAATGTATATGTAAAGACAGTTCTGTGACCCTATATATTATTAAAATATTTTAGTTTTTAAAACATTTTTTTTATCTTTACTGATTGTCATAGAAAATGAAAATATAGCAGAAAACATCAACAATGAAGGACAACTTTCACAGCAGACCACCAAATTCACCAAAGAACACCATGACAAAAACAAATAAAAACAACAAACATTCAAAACTATAGGATCTCGGGATAGCCGAACTTGGTATCGGCACTAACGCTAGCGGTAGGGTTAAGTGTACATTTGTTGATACATACTGTTTTTCTTCTTTTATTCATTGGCTGACAGAACTGGTGAATTAATGGTGTTTTAGCATGTATTCATTGTCGTACAGTACATCAAATATAGAGTTGCCTTTGTTTCTTTCAAAGATAGCAATTTGTTTTTGGTATGAGTTTGTTTTCTATGGACATGCTGGATAATAAAGTTGTATTTCAGTGAGAGTATTGCTAACTCTGTAGTCATACTCAATGTTTTATTGTTAAACATGTCAATTGGGTTTATGTGGTCTCAATCAGACTTTTTTTTAGCTCACCTGGCCCAAAAGGCCATGTCAGCTTTTGCCATCACTTGGCGCCCGTCGTCCGTCCGTCCGTAAACTTTTACATTTTGACTATCTCCTCTGAAACCACTGAAGCAAATTTAACCAAACGTTACAGGAATGATGTATGGAAGGTCCTTTACATAGTTTGAAGAAATTTTTCCGAGTCGCCAAAAAACATGGCCGCCAGCGCAGGACATAGTTAAACATTGGACCCTATGGGAAAAGCATATATTTGCTAACTCCTCTGAAGCTAAGGAAGCAAATTGACCCAAACTTTACAGGAATGATGTATGGAAGGTCCTTTACTTAGATTCCCGAAATTTTTACCGATCCACCAAAGACAAAATGGCCGCCAGCGCAGGACATAATTTATCATTGGACCCTCTGGGAAAAGCATATATTTGCTATCTCCTCTGAAGCTAAGGAAGCAAATTGACCCAAACTTTACAGGAATGATGTATGGAAGGTTCTTTACTTAGATTGCCGAAATTTTTCCGATCCGCCAAAAACATGGCCGCCAGCGCAGAACATAGTTTAACATTGGACCCTATGGGAAAAGCATATATTTGCTATCTCCTCTGAAGCTATTGAAGCAAATTGAACCAAACTCTACAGGAATGATGTATAGAAGGTCCTTGACTTAGATTGCTGAATTTTTTTCCATCCGCCAGAAAACATGCCTGCCAGCGCCGTACATAGTTTAACATTGGACCCTATGGAAAAAGCATATATTGGCTATCTACTCTGAAGCAAATTGAACCAAACTTTTCAGGAATGATGTATAGAGGGTCTTTTGACTTAGATTGCCGAAATTTTTCCGATCCGCCGAAAAAACATGGCCGCCAGCGCATGACATAGTTTAACATTGGACCCTGTGGGAAAAGCATATATTTGCTATCTCCTCTGAAGCTACTGAAGCAAACTGAACAAACTTTACAGGAATGATGTATGGAAGGTCCTTTACATGGATTTGCGGAATTATTCTGATCTGCCAAAAACATGGCTGCCAGCGCAGGACATAGTTTAACATTGGACCCTATGGATCATGCATATTTTGACTATCTCCTCTGAAGCTACTGGTTTAAATTAAACCAAACTTTACAGGAATGATGTATGGAACATCTTCTACTAAGATTACCTGACCCAGGTGAGCGATACAGGCTCAGGCATTTTGAGCCTCTGGTTTAAATTTTGGTCTTTTCCGATATGTCATGTACTGAAGAAGCATTGGCAATATGAGCCATTTACAGAAGCTAAATTTGCTTTGACATCAGTATTTTGTTGTTTTCAATCAACAGTATTTTAGCTATATGATGTCAGTCAGTTTAATGGAAGATGGTGCAGCTGTAGTTTCCTGAGGGTGTTGGGGCAGGTAACAGACAAATCTTTATCAGGTACAAATGTGACCAAGTAAATATTTTGTCCTACTTGGCTAAGCAGGGTAGACTTTTATCATCACTTTGCATTCAGCGTGCTTCGTCATCGTTAGCTTTTTATTCAAACGTCTTCTCCTCTGAAACTACTGAGCCAATTGAACCTTACTTGGTTACAACAGTCCTTGAGTGATCTCCTACAAAAATAGCGTCTGGCATGTCCGGCCGAACCCCATCCAACATTCCCACAGCAAGGTCCCTAGTTTAACACTGGACCCTTAGGAAAATACATTTGAAAATCTTCTTTTCTTTAAACTGTTCGGCCAATTGCAACCAAACTTGGTCACAAAGTCCTTTTGTGGTCTCCTAGAAAATAGAGTCCGACATTTCTGCACCCTGTCCAAGATGCCCCCACCGTAGGACATAGTATAACGTATGGCGTGTACATTTCGCAGCTCTGAAAGCCTGTTATCAATACAGTGATTTTCTAGACAGAGCTGTACAACTGACCAATAAACTGCTGAATCAGGGATTCGATGTAGCCAGATTGAAGAAATCACTACAGAAGTTTTATGGTCGCCACCATGAGTTGGCTGATCGTTATGGAAAATCCATATCCCAAATGAAATTGGATATTTTCCCTTAGCTGTAGTTTGCCTCTCACCGAATTTGACATTATCCCATATTTTACACATGTTTAACACGGCGGGTGACTAATTAGTGGCAGACATCGCTCACTCTTCCGGACTCCTGGATGTACCCCTTTCTTTGTTGTTTTTGGTTCATTTTTTCATGGGTATGTGTTATTCATGATTTTTTTGTTCTTGTTGTTTTTCGTTTGAATGTTCATATATGTGTGTCTGCTTGTCGGTTGTTTTGTCTGACTTAGTCAACGCCCTTTGATTTGTTGTCTCTCGATCGTTCCCTGGTTTCTTTCGCACCTGGCCTCCCATTGACCCTGTGAGAAAAAGCATTGAATAATCTTTTTCTGTGAAACTACTTAGCCAATTTGAAATTGGTCACAGTAGTTTCCTGGGGGGCCCTCTACAAAAAAAGTGTCCATCATGTCCGCACCCCATTCAAGATGGCCGCCAGCTGAGAACATAGTTTAACATTTGAGCATGGCCTATGGGGTTTAACATTGAACCCTGATGAGAATGCATTGAAAAATCTTCTTTTCTTTAAACTGCTTTTCCAATCGGAACCAAACTTGGTCATAAACTCCTTGAGTAGTCCCGTACAAAATAGTGTCTGGTATGCCCGCACCACATCTAGGATGTACGCCAGTTAGGTTCATAGTTTTACATTGGGCCCTATGGGAAAAACATTTAAATTTTTCTTCTCTGAAACCACTTACCCAATTAGAACCAAACATTGTTACAATATACCAATCACCAGTTATCTATTCGGGAATGTTCTGGATATTAGAATGGTGGGGTCAAAGGGGTCATATATTATTTACAAACTCTGATTCACTGAAAAGGTTATTGTTCATCATTTTTGACAAGGAGCGACATTTCTAATCAATTTATTTTAAATCATGAGAAGAAATAATGAATTCCCTCTATCATGCTTAACTGGGGGAAGTAGACCAGTTTCCAGTAGAATTCGGGGTAAAATGGTTGCCTAAGTGAAACTGGCAATTAGTGTATAATCCGGTATTCCTTTGGTGGTGCCCATCAAGAATGTCCGACATGTCCGCACCCGTCCAAGATGGCCACCTTGGAACATAGTTTGATATTGGACCCTATGGGAAAATGCATTGACAAATCTTTTTCCGAGACTAAACTAAGCCAATTTAACTTAGTCACATAAGTTCTTGGGTGGTCCCCTACAAAAAATAGGGTCCATGATTTCTGCACCCCATTCAAGATGGTCGCCAGCTGGGAACATAGTTTATCATTGGATCATACACGGTTTAACTATAGATCCTATGGAAAAATGCATTTAAAAGTCTTATTCTCTAGAACCACTAGGCCATTTTTAATCAAACTTGATAACAATAGTCCTTGGTTGGTCCCAAATACTATGTCTGGCATGTCCACACTCCATCCAATATAGCTGCAAACAACAATCATAGTTAAACATTGGACCCTATGGGAAATTCCATCAAAAATCTACTTCTCTGAAACAGCTAAGTTAATTTGAACCAAACGTGGTCACAGTGCTTTTTAAACTTTGTGTCTTGCAGATTTAACATTCAAAGATCTTTCATTTGGTAAAATGATGTCTGTTTATTACTAAATTTTAAAAAAATGTCCTCTGAAACTGCAGGACACATTATATTGAAACTAATTATAAAAATGATGTACCACAATTGCTCTCTACATATAATCCTTATTCAACAATGATCTAATGAAATCATGGCTGCTGCTTTGGTAGTAACTCAACAGTTGAAGGTATTGATACGTATGACAAGATCTACACAGGGAGTCCAAGCTATTTGGTTGGAGAATTCGTATGTTGGTTGGTGCAAAATTGTTCAATAATGAAATTTTGCTACCCAGGGATTTAAGTTTATAAAAATGTTAAATGTGAAAAATTATATAAAAGGATTAAAATTAACATGGGTTTTGTCACGAACTCCAAAGTAGGTAAATTGTTAATGTTTTCCGAAAATTTGGATCCCATAAGTCTCCAATATACAGGTCCTACAAAAAATTTGAAAACTCCTTTCTGGCAGGAAGTTTTTATTGCATGGAGGGAATTAAGGTAGTAGACCTAGGTTAAGGGACATAACTCTTAAAAATCACAGGTGAGTTTGTTGAAATCATTTTCATAAACAGATTCTAAGCCTCTGAGTAACATAGATGATTTTTTATTCTTTTTCACTAACTATTTCAAACGTCTAATTGATTTAAAGAGTTATCTCCCTTAACCTAGGTCTACTACCTTAAATTCTAAGCTAATTCTTAAAGAAAAACCAGAGTTAAATACTACCATTATCTGGAATAATGATAAAATAAAAATTGGTGATTTTCCAGTTTTATATAAGGACTGGTCAAAAAGAGGTGTCAACTTGATCAATGAAGTACTAGATGAATCGGGCAGTCTTATGACTTTTCAAGTGTTTCAACAAACATATAATGTTAAGACAAACTTTCTTATATACCAGGTGGTGCTTTCTGCAATAAAAACCTACATGAAATTATTAAAAATAAGTTTTGTAGACATAACCAAAATCTATGGTCCTTTAATACCAAATAATATGAAAATATTGCTAAAGTCTAAAAAAGGTTCTAAAGATATGTATGAGGTTCTAAATGATTACAGTGTCAGTCTGAAATGTGAGAAAAAATGGGAACAAATACTAAATAAAGATCCTGAGTCAAAAATACACTTAATACCTTATAACACAACAAAAAGCTCAAAATTCAATGGTTTCAATATAGAATTATACATAGGATTATAGGGACAAATGAATTACTAAACAAAATGAAATTGAAAACTTCAGATAAATGTAGTTTTTGCCAATAGACAACTGAAACAATTGAATACATCTTTTGGTCATGCCCTAATATTTCAAAACTTTGGGAAAACTTAAACGAATGGATTTTTGAATTAACAGAAATAAATGTACCACTTAATCAAGAAATTATTTCTTTTGGAAACTTACAAAGGTCAGACAAAAATTATGTTAGAAATTTAATAATACTATATACAAATTTTATATCTATAGGTCGAAGCTAAATGGTGATCGCATAAATATTTTCGCATTGAGAAACTACTTGAAAGAAAATATATTAATAGAAAAATATATTTATTATAAAAAGAAAACCCCTGAACAAGCAAATAACTACTGGAGCCCCTGGATGCCAATCCTTGAAAATTAAGAATATATATATATATGGATAGAAATTGTCAAGTGGTTAGTATGGGAGTTATGCGGGAGTGACAGGTATAAATGAGGGATGCAATTTATTTGTTAAATTGGCTGTACACATAGCACTTGGACTTCGACTTAACATGTGTACAGCAACTGTTTATTCTGTAAATATAAAGTGGGAATGTTGTATGGGATGAATGTCTGAATGAGTGAGATTAAGTTTCAATTATTTTTCTTTTGTTAGCAATCTATTTCCATATATATAATATTTATGTTTTTATAGTAATAATTTCAATATGGTATAGTTATGTTTCTTTCCAATCGATACTTTTTTCCACTCATATCAGCATAATTATGAAAGTTTCTCAA
This sequence comes from Modiolus philippinarum, assembly GCA_002080025.1. Taxonomy (NCBI): domain Eukaryota; kingdom Metazoa; phylum Mollusca; class Bivalvia; order Mytilida; family Modiolidae; genus Modiolus; species Modiolus philippinarum. The sequence continues at coordinate 89,262 of MJUU01069793.1, read as the reverse complement.
ATATTTAATTCTTACGATTCACACTTTATTTCCCTCTGGTATATTTAAAAATAACTTTTATTTCGTTCATTATGGTTGATAAATACTGTGTAATTGTGTGTCATAAAATTACATGCATTATATGTTTGCCAATAAAGCATTATAAAAAAAAATTAAAAATGTCCCCTTTCAGCAGTGGCTATATTAAAAGATGTTTTTCAGTCAATCTTTGTTCAAAATATTTAAGGTTTCAAAAGTTGTTGTAAATAAATATATTTCCAAAATCTTGGAAAACTTCAAAATGTAGGTCGTTCGAATAGCTTTCAAAGTCTTTAATAGAAATGGACAATATTCATTTATAAAAGACAATAAAAGCTTCGTTCAGTTGCTCAGTTTTTACTGCATATTAATTGGGACTTAAATGTCTCATGTACATTTACTCAATATCCTTTCATTATTCATTTACTAAAAGGGAACAGTTACACATCAATTGAATTGCTCTTTAGTAACTCGCACATAAAGAAAAGATTTTGCTACAAACAAAATATGTACCACTTTTAACTGAACTTTAGGGAATGATGTACGGCAGGTCCTACACTAAGATTGCCAAATTGTTTTCTGATCCGCCAAAAACATGGTCGCCGAGGCCGAACATAGTTTAACATTGGACCCTATTTAACTATCTCCTCTGTAACTACTAAAGCAAATGGAACCAAACTTTACAGGAATCATGTATAACAGGACTTAAACTAAGATTGTCCGAATTTTTCCGATCTGCCTAAACACATGGCCAATAGGGCTGAACATTGTTTAACATTGGACCCAGTGTGAAATCTCATTCTAACCATCTCCTCTGAAATTACTAAAGCTTTACAGGAATGATGCATGGAAGGTCATTTACTAAGATGGTCCATTTTTTTCTGATCATCCAATTAACATGCCCTCCCCCCACCCCAGGGCCAAATATAGTTAAACATATGACCCTAAGGTTAAACACAGTTTGACTGTTTCCTCCGAAACTACTATTCACCCAAATGAGTTTCTCACATTTAACATAATATCTTTAATAATATATTTCTACTTGTAAAATAACCATGAAAAGTGTATTCTACAAAGTTTGCGGCTACATTTTACGGACTTATTTTACTTTCTTAACTTCTGGTTAAGTTTGTATACATGTGAAAGTTGTAGACAAGTCGACTTTTGATATAGGTATCAATGTAAAACACAGGCAAGTTCTTCAAAGTATGGATGAAATTAATATTGAATGTAACAATTATAATGATTAGAAAATATCTTATTTGTACGACGAAATCATCATTTCATCACAATCATCATTGAAGAGAACGGTCACGCTCTTAGGTGTTTGTGTGTGGGGGCATAAAATATCCCGCCTTTATCTCCAGTGGCAAACTGATTGACCCGATCGTCCATATTCGCTTTTTTACCAGGTGATGCTCATCAAAGACTTATTATACATGCAAGTCTATGTTCTCATCATCCTGAATAAAGCTGAAATACTGCCCATGACATGTTCAACACTCGACACTTAGCTAATCATTTAATCGATAATCATACATGAATATAAAGAGATGGCATTAAAAACACACCAGCAGTTATCAGTATTCATGTGTTTAAATATATATATGACAAATTTGAAAAATGCTGAAAATTCATGTTAGATTGACAATAAAGTTTTCAGTGGACGTGCCATATTTCGATTCTTATATGGAAATTTTGCCATTGGAAATCAAATTCTTTATAAAAAGAATACACAATAAGTTAAAAACAAATCGGCGTGATCTTGAGATTTATCACTTCAAGCAAATAAATCATAATACCAATATACTAAATTAAAAATTCTGCAAAAGGTCTTTTCGTCAATAAATGCCTCATTAGCACAGATCACACCAAAATAAGTGGAAGAACAACAATTCCAAAGATAATATATAATTGAGAGCAAACAAAACCCAAATATCCAAAACAGTTTGGCAGGTTGAAACTACTGAAGCAAATGGAACCAGACTTTTCATGAAAGATATATGGAAGGACGTTAACTTAGATTGCCCAAAGTTTTCTGATCTGCTTTAAAACATGACCATCAGGGTTGAATATAGTTTATCACTGAACCCTTTGGAAAAAACATGTTTTGATTATCAACCAAAGTTTACAGGAACGAAGAATGATGTATGTAAGGTAGTCCATCAACAAAACCCCAATTATAAACCAGATGCTCACACGAGTCTGTATTTCTCACCTGGTTTAATTACCTGCCATCACTGTACATGTATATATTAATTTTCCATAGGGTCCAATGTTTAACTAAGATCTAAGGTGGTGACAATCTTGAATTTCCGATTAACACCAAAATCACAAACTTTCATCCCCTAATACCAGTGAACATTTGTGTCAAGTTGTGTTTAATTTGACCAAGCTGTTTAAAAGGAAATGATTTTAACATGTTTTTCCCATAGGGTCAAATGTTAAACTAAGATCCACAGTGGCGGCCATCTTGAATTTCCGATCAGCAAACTTTCATCTCCTTATGCCAATGAACATTTTTGTGAAGTTTGATTTCATTTTGCCCAGTGGTTTCAGAGAATAAGATTGAAATGTAAAAGTTTACGGATGGATGGACGACAGGCGGATGACGGACGCCAAGTGATGACAAAAGCTCACATGGCCTTAGGGCAGGTGAGCTTAAAATTTGCTGGATACCCTGGTAGACCAATTTAAAAATAGTACACATACAACATATATGTAGTATATGAGATGTCCTAGCTATAAACTTTATGGGGTATCTTATAAATTTTTATCAGTTATTTAAAAAAAATATAACACATCTTATATAAATCATGTTTTTATAAGCTTAAGATATCTCATAAAATATATCAGATATCTTATAAAACTTACAAGATATCTTATATACTTAATACGATATCTCATAAAGTTTATAAGATGTCTCAGATATATATGATATCTTGTAGAGTTTTATGATAATACAATAATTGCTCCCTTTAACACGCAAATCTTTTTAGCCAATGAAAAATCAACCTCACTTTCTCTTCATCCATTGTATTTTTCAAAATGGTCACATAATCCAATAACTGCAGTTCTATAGTAAGGGACACTATCTAAAGATATCTTAGAATATATAAAATATCTTTATGAATACATACCAGTGGTCTTAGTTTCTGGTTGGCTTGATTGTCATCTAGATTCTTCTGTGGTAGTGGATTGTATATAATTATTCTCTTCCTGAAATCTTGATTTTGTTGAATTTAAATGAGTTGAAGTATTTCAACAAGTTATCTTTGAAATTAATCAATTAAGACAGATGCCCTAGAATTGTATAATAATTGTATGAAAACTTATGCTGGGTTTACCTGGTTTTAACAGAACTTACTGTTTTTACCTGATTTTGAATACATGCTTAAGTAAAGGTAAAATGCTCACAAATGCGATTCACTGCCTGATACTGTTTTTTTAGTAACCCCTCTCCTGCAAAAGTTTGCTGAGTTCTAATGGCACAAAACAAATATCCAATAGGTAAAAAGTTTACAAACTAGCTTGAATAGGACTTCACTCTAGATTTTTCAAGTGAAGACAGCCATTGAAAGACTATCCATCCCTATCATCTGTTAAATATCAATTAGTGAAATGATTGTTATTCCAACATTTCCAAGAACCTTATACACATAATATGCAATTTTTGTGAAACAGAGAAACAGTTTTCTCAAGTCAGTCAGCTAAAATCATGTTTGAAAATGATATAGGATGTCTCTTCCCACCACAAATCAGCAAATGATGAATAGAGTTCATGTCTTGTTCTTTTAAACATTGAGTGTACTTTGACATATAGAATTATAATTTAATTACTGAAGATATTAGTGGTAGAAGTAGGTAGGTTGTTCATATGGTTGTAAAGAGTTGGATTGTTGTATTAAATTTTTTGACTCAGTCATGTGCAAAATTTTTATGAAACTATTATTAAATGTTTTTCAGTGGATGATCCTTGTAGAAAGAGAGGTTCAGAAGCTGCAAAAGCTACACTCCCTGGTATGCGACAAACAAAAATTAAATATTTTGAGAGAAACCTACAAATTGAGAAAACACCAATTTGACAATGTCTAACATTCATGTTCAGAGGCACATAAAGGCATCCAAACACAATTATACTTTCAGATAATTGCTTCAGACTCTTGTAACATTTAGCATCACAATAAAAATTTCAAAGTAATCATTCTATATTTATCACAATTTTTCTTCAGATCACACCATTCCAGAGAAAAGGATTAAACTTTCTTCACCTGTTAACAGTCCTACAGAAGATGAACATTGTATGTGAGTTTGTTTAATGTAAGACATTAATTTCGCGGAGAATTTTTTATGTCCCCGCCAATAGGCAGTGGGGGCATTACGATTTACCAATGTCCGTACGTCTGTACATACTTCTGTCCATATGTCTGTACGTTCTGTACGTACGTACGTACGTCCCGAAATAATTTCCGTCACACATTTCTCAGGAACTACTAATGGGAATAATTTGGTATTTGGTATGCTGCTTTACCATCATGAGTTGTATCGGGTGTGCGAATTTCATTGATGTCGAATGTCAGCTTCCTGTTTATCGGACTTAACCTATGGCGGGGGCATCTGTGTCCCATAGACACATTCCCTTTTAAGTTTAAAGTTTTAGTAATTTCAAGTGCCAAAACAATCTTAAGGTAGCAGCATAGTACATGATGGACAGTAGATGGAGAGGAAATGAAGATAAAGAGAAATCGGTCATAACTAGTATAGTATAATTACAGAAGTACATTTGATGATAAATTTGCTAAAGCTGTGGATTCTAGGCATATAATATACAATGTATAATGTATAATAATGTGCAGATAATGAAACTTTGTATGTAATGTATTCTAGGTCCACAGCACATTAAAACTTCTGGTATGGAGGAAGTCATTTCTGGAACTGATCATCTTCAACAACCTGTTGGTAAGAAACTGTGATGTTATTATTACAAACTTTCTGGTAGTGTTTCATTTCATTTACTTCAACTTTGTCTTACATTTCATTTAAGAACAATAATAATTAATAGTAAAAAATTTTTAAAATGTATCAAATACATGCCATTTACAGAAACAAATGTTTATTGATGAATTAATTTTTTTGTCATTTCTTAATGTAATATTTTACAATTACATTACTTGCAGTTCTTTTTCATTTTTTAGGTCAAGCAAGAAATAAACTCAAACTAAATTTCAGAGGACAGCGCCCCTCCTATAAGTGTATCAATGGAGGTGAGTTTGCACATATTAGACCTGATAAACCAACTGTCCCAACTGTTATTCAGAAACTTTGAAATATTTGTGCTATGGATTGTCCCCCCAATATGCCACATTGAGTCAGTGAGAAAAAATGGCTTGAGTACGGGTGGTAAGAGGTTTCATGTATTAAATATTGTGCTGCTATGCTGGTAGGAAAATATTTATGCACATAAACATCTTCATGCTTCTTTTTACTTGGCCAAATCACCCGAGAAAGTGTTGAAAATTCGTTTTTGACAACAGTCGTCTTATATTGTAGAAGCGTTCACCAACTTCTAGGCCGATTTGTGCAAGACTTTGTTCTTTGGAAAATATTGCATGAAAATACTAAAACTTGTAAAAGTGTATCAAGACATTTTCATCAACTTACCTGCTTCCTCCAGCTTCAGATTCCATATCCCTGTGCTACACACTTCCCTCTCAACAATTGTTTTATTGTATAAGGCCATAAAAAAAAATTCCTAGATTCTCATCCCGCCCGCCACGACTTGAACCCCCCGCCCCGATTTTTTAAATTTTGTTCAAAATTACAATTTTCGGATTTTTTTCGTGTCCGTTTCCAATGTCGCGATACTGTTTCTATACTGTTCGTCATTTCCGCTTGAAAAAACACTGGTTTTCATAATATTACGGACGGTTCTTGGCGTTTTTGATGAAAAGTGGTCATTTGCGTGTACTGCCAGTGATGTATCGACTGTCTAAGACTTGTAAAATGATTTTGTAATGGCCATTATGTATCACAAGCCCGAAGTGTGACCTTCAAACAGCGAGAGTGATGTCAGCTCCTTGATTGAAAAATAAAAAATAGAAAATAAAATGCGCCCGCCCGCCCCGAATTTTCAGAAAGTTGGATGAGAATCTAGGAATTTTTTTATTATGGCCCAAGCTTTGCCATCCTAAAATCATGTATCTTTTTCTTTGTAATTTAATTTGCTGAAGATATAAGCATTTAAATTATGTCAAGAGATTCTCTGTGAATGCCCTTCTACCTTACTGGTGGACCAGAAGCCCCCATCCCCCCCTCAGGGTACTTACAAGCCTGGTTTTTATAGTTATCTTAGTGCAGTTTTACCGATGAAATATTTAAAAAATTTCCCGATTGATTAAATTCAAAATTGTTCAAAACACCAGGTTTCTGTCCTTTGATATATTTGGTGCTGGATTTGGCTTCTTTTTCCATATATATTTGTTTTGAAGTAGGCCTCTGTTTGATATTTACCGTTTGGGTTCAAAGAGCTAACACCTCGAAATATGCATA
>MJUU01069793.1:61371-75442 GCA_002080025.1 Modiolus philippinarum | reverse complement strand
ACAAGAGACTACTAGCAGTTAACTGACATGCCAGCTCCAGACCCATTACCAACTGACAAATTAAGTTATGTACCCTCAGTATACAGCTTCCATCAAGATCCCTTCCTGTGAGGAGTTTACATTTGTAGTTTCAGTGTCTCTCACAGTATTAGGCTGTGGAGTTAAGTCTAAAATGATTACTAACTTGTTCAACCTGATTGGTCTATAGGGGACAATATGGTCAAATTATCAGTCCTCAGACCCAGTCATTCAGTGTCTTTCATATTTTCAGCTTATTGAGATGTCCATAAGATTCAATTATCTGTCCAAAGAGATGTCAGTCAGTGTTTTCCATAATTAAGTTATGGAGGTAACATCCTCAACGGAAAGAGGAAGAAAGTGACTGTCATCAGATAGATTTCAAAATGAAACACTACGAAATATTAACACATAATTAATATATTCATTGCCATTCACTGCAATAACTTTTGTGTTCTACAATGATTTATAAAACCAATTTTATTTTCAGAATGCTTTGGCTTTGTCAAAAGGTTTAAAACCATGCCAATTGTCACAGAAATGTGCAACTCTCATGAGACACTTCGTCACAAACAAAATCGTAACACATGCTAAGAAGCCTAAGGCACAGAGAATGATCTGTGATATGCTGAAATGTAGAAAACCTACCGACAAGAAGGCTACATGGATTCAGTGTGAAGTTTGTGGAAGATGGCTTCACTTTGTATGCCTTAACATCAAAGAAACACCAGAAAATGACTATGTTTGTGTGGTGTGTAATGCACAATACGAATTAGAAAACTTAATCTTCTGGTATTTACTAAGGTAATAAATGTATTGTTTAATCTGAAAAAAGTTACAAATTTGCTATTTGCAGAAATATTCATACACTTTACCAAAAACAACATATTTAGCTCACCTGGCCTAAAAGGCCATGTGAGATATTCTGATCACTTTGTAACCATCATGGCCAATGTCCTTGTGGTTGTAAACTTTTAACATTTTCATCAACTCCTCTGAAACCACAGAGCCAATTTAAATCAAACTTTGGTTGAATGGTCCTTTGATTGCCCCCTTTAATATTTTTGTTTGGTTTTGCCGGATCCTTCCAACGTGGCCACCATGACCCGACAGTTTAACATTAGACCCTGTGGGAATTTAAACATTTTCATAAAATCCTCAGTTATCGCTATCAGAGCCAAATTTAGTTACACTGTGGTGGAACGGTTCTTGGGTGGTCTTCTATAAAACTTGATTTCAGTCTTGTTGTTGACCATCCTACATGGCTGCCATGGTCGAACATAGTTTAACATTGGAACCTATGGGAATTTTAACATATTATTAAATTACTGCAAGAAAACTGACCCTGTTTGCACCAAAGTTGTCCTTGTTGAAATAGTCCTTGAGTGATCCCCTTAAAAAGTTTGTTTGGTTTTCCAAATGTCATTAGACATGGCCATAAACGACCAGATTTCATTTAGCATTGAGGCTATAGGGATTTAGAGTTTTAGAATTCCTCTGAAACTGCTGAGCAAATTTCAATCAAACTTTGTTGGAATTTTCCTTTGATAGTTCTCATTGAAGTCAATATTTAGTTTTGCCTTTGGCAATCAAGTAAGGCTTCCATGGCCCGACATAGTTTAATACTGGAACATATGGGAATTTTAACATTTTCCTTGACTACTCTAAGAAAACTTTGCCAATTTGAGATTGAAATGGTCCTGAGGTCACCCCTTTAAATGTGTTTGTTCTGTATTTTCAAAGGTCATCAAAACGTGGTGCCATGGCCAGATTTAGTTTAACACTGAGCTTAAGCAGATTAAATTTTCATCAACTCCTCTGAAACTGCTAAGCCTGTTTAACCAAACGTTTGTGCAATTGTCCTTAGACTCTCTGATGTTGCCTGGCTTCATCCAATATGGCCCTCATGGCTCAAAATATTTTATCATTCAGTATTCCACCCTATAAGGCCATCAAAACCTTTGAACCTTTCCAGAATTTATGTTTGAACTGTTCTGAATGCATACTACTAGTATTTTAAATTACAAGACTTTTTTCAAAACAACTTTGAGCCGGGTTAGTGAATACAGGCTCCTTTGTTTTGGTTTAATATTATTTTATTTAAATGCTTACCCTGAGGTATGTTGCAAAACTGGATGTTATCATTAAGCTTTCTGATATGACAGAAAAACGGTGTTCTACATTTGCCTTGATATTTGTATTTTACAACTAAAACCCATTGTGAAATCAAAATGGCATAGTGATGTTTAAATGAATGAATTTCAGTCAAAAAGCAACTATTTTTTCAAATAAAATATGTTTAGACCTTTGTGAATATCACCCATGCAATACTACCAAGGGTATACAAAGATCATGGTCAGAAGGGTAAAAATAATTTCTTGACAAATACTTTATTTCAAATCATTAATTGTCACTCTGGTAATGTCAAATTGTGAACGTTTAGTCTACTTAAAGACAGTAAATGTAATGCACTGTAATGCAGAAAATTACACTTATTTTTACATAAGAATTGCATTGTAATGCAAAAATGATGCATTACACATTACATGCAATTACTTCAGAAAAATGTTATGCATTTCAATGCATTACAATTACACATTCGCTTTTCCATTGCCTGTTTGGATCTTCCTGAATCTTTATACGTTAATTCATAATGACAAGACTAATGAACTACATAAAGAAGGGGTTTTGACATGTTATTATTATGAATGTTAATCTTTATTTAATGCAAATTTTTGTATCCATCAGATACTAACCTGTTAAACCTGTTTGGTCCATAGGGTCCAGTAATCAACCTGTAAGGTCCAATTATAAGTCCAGGGAGGGTTCCTGTCACTGTCTACTATAGTGCCAGGTTTTGGAGGTTGGTACACATCAGATACTAACCTGTTAAACCTGTTTAGTCCATAGGGTCCATAAATCAACCTGTAAGGTCCAATTATAAGTCCTGGGAGGGTTCATGTGACTGTCTATTATAGTAGCAGGTTTTGGAGGTTGGTACACATCAGATACTAACCTTTTAAACCTGTTTGGTCCATAGGGTCCATAAATCAATCTGTAAGGTCCAATTATCAGTCCAGGGAGGGTTCCTGTGACTGTCTACTATAGGACCAGGTTTTGGAGGTTGGTACACATCAGATACTAACCTGTTAAACCTGTTTGGTCCATAAATCAACCTGTTAGGTCCAATTATCAGTCCAGGGAGGGTTCCTGTGACTGTCTACTATAGTACCAGGTTTTGGAGGTTGATACCCATCAGATACTAACCTGTAAAACCTGTTTGGTCTAAAGGGTCAAGTAATCAACCTGTAAGGTCCAATTAAAGTCCAGGGAGGGTTCCTGTCACTGTCTACTATAGTGCCAGGTTTTGGAGGTTGGTACACATCAGATACTAACCTGTTAAACCTGTTTGGTCCAAAGGGTCCATAAATCAACCTGTAAGGTCCAATTATAAGTCCAGGGAGGGTTCATGTGACTGTCTACTATAGTACCAGGTTTTGGAGGTTGGTACACATCAAATACTAACCTGTTAAACCTGTTTGGTCCATAAATCAACCCGTAAGGTCCAATTATCAGTCCAGGGAGGGTTCCTGTGACTGTCTACTATAGTACCAGGTTTTGGAGGTTGGTACACATCAGATACTAACCTGTTAAACCTGTTTGGTCCATAAATCAACCTGTAAGGTCCAATTATCAGTCCAGGGAGGGTTCATGTGACTGTCTACTATAGTACCAGGTTTTGGAGGTTGGTACACATCAGATACTAACCTGTTAAACCTGTTTGGTCCAAAGGGTCCAGTAATCAACCTGTAAGGTCCAAGTATTAGTCCAGGGAGGGTTCCTGTCACTGTCTGCTATAGTACCAGGTTTTGGACGTTGGTACAAAACAGATACTAATATGTTAAATCTGTTTGGTCCAAAGGGTCCATAAGTCAACCTGTAATGTCCGAGTATTAGTCCAGGGAGGGTTCTTGTCACTGTCTACTATAGTACCAGGTTTTGGAGGTGGGTACTCATTAGATAGTTACCTATTTAATCTTTTTGTCTATTTTGTCAAACAATCAATCATATAAGGTCCAATTATGAGTCTGACTAGGATTTCAGTCAGGGTTAAAGTTATAATAATAATTACTTTGATACCACTTATTGTCTAATTTGTGCGAGTTAAGTTTGTCTCTATATGAAAATTACTTGTTATTCATTGCACAAGGTGACAGTTAATATTTTGACTTAGTATATTCTGTACATGAAAAAATTTGATTGTTGTAATAGGTACAATTTTTTTATTTTATCATTTACTTTTTTTAAACAAGTTGCAAATAAAACTATCTTGTTTGTTTGACTTATAATGTTATAAATATGAAATTGTTACAACTAAATGGATGCACATCAGCAATGTTTGCCATTGAGGTATGATGAAAATGTGAGGTTGCAAGCTTTTGTGTACTTAAAAGTTTCGAAACTCTTTCAAATTGCCTGTAACAAGCCAGTAGAGTTGCAATTAGCAATTTCTCCTGTGTGAATATATGGTTGATCTTGTCTTTTGCTGTTGGAAATTTGAAATTAACTTTCTGAGTTGTTACTTTTACTTCATTTTTCAGACAACGAGGGATCGATCTGTATTTCGTTTCCAAACTAGAAAAACACTCATAATATGCATATTAAACACAGATGAACTAAGAGAAAAGTACAGTACCAAATAGAATAAGTAACCAATGATATGAGGCTTAGAATGAGCTATCAGTTTTATTATATTCAATTTTCATGGCACCAGTTTTCAGTAAATATGTGCAATATGAAACACCAAACAAAATACCAATTCTTCATACATTTTAAAGTGCAGACAAAGGAAAGGGGTGAAAATGTAACAAGCAACGGCAAACAGTTATGGTACTTAATTTGGTAAGCAGTCATGGCTTACCGGTATTACAATAATGGTTAATATGTAATCTAAAAAACTAATGTTAGTTTGGGAGCAAGCGGGGGCTTAAAGAATATAAAGGTAGGTGCCAAGTTAAATTTACCCATCTAATCAGACAATATAAATTTATTGTCAGAATTTCTTTTGCATATAAAATTCATCAGCCTTTAGATGGCTCTAACCAAAAATAATTAAACTATTAATTTTCCTCATTTTTGGATATTTTCAAGGTACGAATATACTGACTCAAAAAAAGATATAGAAAGTACCTGTCACCAGGCATAAAAGAGCTCTAGGTCCTTCCGAAATTGCCGTGGTTTTGCTTTTTTTAACCACAACTATGAAAAATAAAATGTTCGTATCAAATTCTATATTCGATATTAATCATCTAATTTTGATTAAATAAACAGAACTGTTATTAGATTACGACACTACATGTGTTCTTTTTTTTTTCTTAAACTGGACTGTGTTTTTGATGAGGTTTCAAAGTCAAATTTTCAACTTTTATGGGTAGAAGTTTGAGCCGAAAATTTGACAAAATCTGAGGTCGCAAAAATTCCAACCTATGCAATGTGTAAATTGCGACCAAATTAATAGGTGTCATTTCAGTGCTTTTATTTTTGGACAGAAAATTGCTGTTACTAAGGCCTATAAGAAAAAAATATTTGCCACTTTTATAGCTCTGGTTCATGAAATTTCGCCTCTCAGAAAGATGCAAACAGTATTTTCCTACATATTTTAAGCACTTTATTCACAAGAAAGAGATCAACAAAGAATATGAATGATACAAATGTGTGCGTTAAAAATTAACCAAGAATGTTTCATTTTCTTCAAGATTGCTTCAAAGACTTATTCTGGTAGTTATTTCTACAGTGCTACTTGGAAAATATCTACGGCTCTGATTTGTACGGCGTGAAGGCACCGTCGTTCAAACAATGGTAGAACAAAAGAAAGACGTCATGGTAGACTGTGCGCAGTAGAAAAGGTATTGAGCCACCTTAAATGAATAATTTCAGTAAACCCTTTTTTCCATACTTAGATTTACGTTTATCCCTTCATCCATTTCTGACACATGTATAATGTACTTTCTGAACAAATACAAAATATACACTATGTGCATACATATGCATATTGAGTGAATGTTTAATGGGGCAGTTCTTATGATATATGTTATCTACACGCATATCCGTTAATATGGATTTTCATCACGCTGAAGTACCCGAGTCCGCCCTGAGGCGAAGCCAAAATGTGTACAGGGTACTGTAGGGAGTTAAAATCCCTACATCTACGGATATAAACGTAGTTAACGGTTGTATCCCCTGGTTTTAGTATGAATTCCTCTATCTAGGGATAAATTGAAAGGTCTTATACTAGGTCATTATGGAAAATGACATGATATATTTATCACATATGATAAACAAAAGAAAAAATCAGAAAAAATTCAGTTGTCTATCTAAAATGTTTTACAGCAATGAAAAATTAATCCAAGTTTAAATCTAAAAGGTAAATGTCAATTTAAAGGACAGCTCAGTCCAATGATTTGCGAGCCACCAACGCACCGAGAATATAAATTTGGTTTTTAAATTAAAGATTTTTTTTTCTTTCCATTATTTAGTTCACTTAAGGCGTATATCTTTTAAAATTAGCCCTCCATGCAACTATCGTACCCAGAGTCGATTCAGAAGCTACAAATGAAATATTCCAATATATATATAAACAGGCTACAAGCGTAATCAATTGATTTAGTTAACAAAAAGAACTATGAGTTTATCTGTAAAACATCAAATTTACAATAAATTAAAGTTGACAGTTTTATTGCCCATTTTTCAACAGGTTAAGTCGCCAGACCAGTCTTACCATCATCGAACCGTTCTATAGAAATAAATAAGAGTAAGCTCAGTGTTTGAACTTAACGCTATGGCAACAATGAATAGCAATGGAAAAAGGTTAGCAACGTCCGGGGATGTGGGTTAACAATGTCCGGGTATATGAGATTTACATGCTGTCAGCCATTCGAAATCCTAGATTTTTACTAAGGCGTGGATAATAAATTATAAATTGGGGGGGGGGTATTGTCTGATATAAATAAAAATTATGTGGAGTAGTCTGCAAGGACAAGAAACATTTTTTATCAGCTTTCGTCTACTTTTAAACAATATAATATTATTATATAATTAATTCAAAATAATCCCTTGTTGTACGTTGTATTGTTTATTTTCCAATTAGTTGGTGCTCCGATAATATAGCGGAGGATTATAGAAAGAAAGGGAATCACCGCCTAAAAATAGAACATGCAAATTGCTTACGTATAATCTGTGTACCGAGGTTAGTATTTAGACGCTATCGCAGTGCTGAGACGTTGTCTGCTATAGACACAGTTTCTACGGCTAATTATTTGTTAAGGTTATATACGCATACCACTTTTATAAATAGCTTCATGCATCATTTTGGTAACACTTGATTATTAGATTGTAAATATTATTGTTGTTTGTTTCCAGTACGAACCGTAAAATAAAATACCCAAGTAGTGCAAAACATTAAACTTCCATTTAAATTCGAGATAATGTACATTGAGCGACAAAAATATTTTACCTGTGCTGTTACATTTTGAAAAAAAAAAACGCTTTACTACTAAAAGCTTTTTAACCTCTCTAGTACATTTTGCACAACTTTATTAGTTGTTTGTGTATTTGTAACCAATGCATGTTTATGAATTGACATACAACAGCGAAAACCACATTGCTAGAACATGGTCAAGTCATAACTTAGTCAAGTACCAGATTTTCCCACATGGACGAACGATACTTTAACTTCTATTGGAAACCGCTTTTGAATCGGGTACATATAAACCACGAAACGAAATCGAAACGAATCGAAACGAAATGAATCGAAACGAAACGAAATAAAACGAAACGAAACGAAATAAATCGAAACGAAACGAAATCGAAACAAAATCAAAATGAAACGAAACGATTGATTGATTGATTGATTGATGTTTTACGCCAACTTCAGCAATATTTCAGCTATATTGTGGCGAGAACTGTTGGGTTTATTGAAAAATTCTAATAAATACATAAAATATTAATATAAAACCATATAGCTTTATACAAGTAAAACAAATGTGTAAAATGTTAAAAAACATATTATTAAATTTTTGGTTTAACAATAACAATATTAGAAATTAGAAACTTGTTTAAAATTGATCTATTTAAATCTTACTAAATAAATTGATTGCTTTTAAAAATTGAACGATTTTGTCGCCAGCGACGTTTGTAAATAGGTCTTTAAGACAATCAGCAGAATAAAAATCACGCCTGATATCGGCAACATCTACACATTCAATTAAAATATGTTGAATTGTATAAGGACAATTGCATGGAATACATTCAGGTCGATCATCACTGTTGAGGATAAAACTATGTGTTGTTCTAGTATGTCCAATACGACATCGGGTCAACACTACCTGTTCCCTACGGTTTTTACCACAGGAACCAATTTGTTTACCGACGTCTGACTGTATTCCATGCAGTTTATTATTTATTTGCAGATCCCATTTGGCCTGCCATAACTTTAAAATGTATTTAACAATTAAAGGCTTCATGTCAGTGTATGGTACTGGACAATCCGCCATCTCATCATCTAGTGCATCCTTGGCTTCCTGATCAGCAACTGTGTTTCCATAGATCCCCACATGACTAGGGATCCAAACATAAATGACTTCTTTGCCTAATGCTACAAGTGATTTGTAGAATTCGGCTATTTTCAAAATAATTGGGTGTTTTGTTTTTCGACTTTCANAGTCCAGGGAGGGTTCCTGTCACTGTCTACTATAGTACCAGGTTTTGGAGGTTGATACCCATCAGATACTAACCTGTAAAACCTGTTTGGTCCAAAGGGTCCAGTAATCAACCTGAATTCTTAAAATTGTTATTCTGAAGGAAATACCGATGATTCACGGGACAGCGGCCATACCTCTATACGATTATCATACCAAAATAGTCTTGCTCAAGTACACCAAATAAAAATTCTCAAATAACCGCGTCGTTTCAAAAAGATAGCTATATAGTTTCCGCTGCAACGGCGTGACATTTGATGGGAAAGCGACAATGAACTATCTTGTTCAGTGCATTTAGATTTTTTTTTAATTATTGGAAATTGCCAGCGAAGTTGTTCATCATGCCAAGCAAAGTACGAATAACACTCCGATTAAAAAACTAAAAAGTTGCCGTTTCACATTTCCTAAGGCGTGTGTTTCCAGCAGCGAATGGAGAAAGAGTATTTGAATCAAATAAAGTTATACCTTGACTGACACCGTGCCTCCCTGGCCTGGGCCGTGCCTTAACGTACATGTAGATGATAGAAGACCTACTAAATTTTTCTTCCCTATTTCACAAGAAAGTTTCTTTGTAATATTGATTTTTACAGAAAATATAGAAAAAGCAACTCTTGTAAAATACTTTCTAAAAATATAAAGAAAAAAAAAACGACGTAATCAAATTCGTTTTCAGAATAATCTGCAAAATGTAGCTTTGTAAAATATTTCATTCGAGTATCTTTGTTTTGAAACATCCTTTTTCTCAAAATAATTTGATTCCACATTATATGTCTCTTATTTGCAACATACAAACTTTGTGAATTTGGTGAAATAATGTTCATTTGTGTATAAATGTGTAACCATGATTGAAAATATTTGTATACGAAAAATAACACACAATATACTGCTTTAATTGAAAATTAGAAAATTATTTCCATCTATCTTAATTTCGGCACATTCTTGAATAAACTACTCGAAAAATTGTAAAAGGACAACGAATAAAAGATTGAACATACAACAACACATCGTCCACACATTTTATACTGTTAATTTTGTCTGTAGCATAGCTTTACGACCTCATGTAATAGGCTTAACAAATACAGACTGAGAAATCATAACGTCAAAAGAATTTGGCACTGGCGACGTGCAAATTCAATGACTCCTTGTCGACGTCATAACGTCAATAATTTAAATTTGGCATCAAGAGGGTTAAAACGTTGTCTGCTTTAGACACAGTTTCTACGGCTAATTATTTGTTAAGGTTATATACGCATACCACTTTTATAAATAGCTTCATGCATCATTTTGGTAACACTTGATTATTAGATTGTAAATATTATTGTTGTTTGTAATCGAGTGTGTATAGTTTCATCCAGTACGAACCGTAAAATAAAATACCCAAGTAGTGCAAAACATTAAACTTCCATTTAAATTCGAGGTAATGTACATTGAGCGACAAAAATATTTTACCTGTGCTGTTACATTTTGAAAAAAATATCTAACGCTTTACTACTACAAGCTTTTTTAACCTCTCTTGTACATTTTGCACAACTTTATTAGTTGTTTGTGTATTTGTAACCAATGCATGTTAATGAATTTGACATACAACAGCGAAAACCACATTGCTAGAACATGGTCAACTCATAACTTAGTCAAATAACAGATTTTCCCACATGGACGAACGATACTTCAACTTCTATTGGAAACCGCTTTTGAATCATGTTGTAGATTTTGTTACAATGATCTTGGTGTTTCTTGTGAGTAAATGAAAGAATAAACACAAGATTTGAAAAATAACTTCGGTAAAACCATCTGCAATTGCTTTGTGATTAACTGAGATAATGACTCGGATGATTTGAAATTAGCGACAATAATTTATAATTTATATACGAGTATTGTACTGCGAAAAAAATTAAAAGACCACAATGCTTGTATACGAGTATTGGACATAATACTAAGTATTGAAAACAATACTTTTGATTGTTTAATGTGCACCAAATTACCCCCATATTGTATTGTAACCTCATATAATAGCCGGTATCTGTATTCCAGCAGTAATGTTTCCGTGATCACCCGTATTTTGAGATTTTTTCCCCGTATTTAAATAAATGAGAGAAACTAAAGTATTTTTAATGTGAATAACTCCTCTACGTATGACTAAACAATCAAAATGATGGCCTGTATGAACATACACGTATTTATCTTTATTCTCTGATGACATTAACAAATTTTATCATTTCATCTGTAGAGTTCTTCTTGTCCACATTTTTCTCTACTTCATTGAATTGATTGGTTGATCAGGGATAAATGTCTGGTGAGCAATATTTCAGCTATAACAGGACGACACAGAGTTTTTGAGTTCAAGTCATTAGCAGAGATCAGAAATGGACAACTGGGGCAACAAGTATTACTGCCTCTGGAAAATAAGAAAAATGGGTAGGGGCAGGAAACTTAGCCTGCCATACGACCTCCACCAAGTCGGCCTTTGTACGACAAATATAGAAGAGTACTCTAAACTCTTAACTATATGGGGCGTTGCGTTTATCCACAGTTTGCGTTGAGAATTTCCGTGTTATGACGCAACTATTTCGCTTTAACAATAAAATGGGGATGTATTAGAAATATAACCTTCCATACAACCCCTAGTGAGTATTCTCTTCTATGTGAAATATAGAAGGCAGGCCTCAAAGTAGACTTTTATTTAAGGTCGCCAGTTGGCTTCCATTGTTAAAAACTTGGTCGCCTATTAAAATTTTTGGTGGCCAGACAGAAATTATTGGTCGCCACAGATATTTTCAACATTTGAAAAGGTCGAAAGTTGTAATGTCTTTCCCATCAAGACTTTTTGGGATGATATTCGCGTGAATTCAGTAGGTCTTCGTTGCCTTTCGTCAAAAGAATGAATTAAGACGACAAAATGATATTAAACAGGAAATGTTTGATACACAAGCTAGGATCATTGACAATTAAATTTAAAACTAATTGATCTGTCGTCGTGTTAGTGGACAGTGCATTTAAAAACTCGACTGCATACTTATTTTCAAAAGTACCAATCCTTTCTAGTTCACCAATCTGTTCGTGGATATTATTATTTCCATTGCATGATTAAGAAGCTGAATCGGATTCAGGTGCTCCGTCTACAGAATTCAAGTGGTGGATAGAGGAATGTCATGTCTATATGGGATATTAAGGTCCTAACACAGAAAGTCTGACCGCTTACAATTGTACATACTGAAACTGTGTGAAAGAAACGCCACGCTCCATGCAGTTAAAAATACCACATCAGAGCAGACTCGCCAGGAGCGGTATAAAAGATTAAATTTCCTGCCCCTACCAATTTCTCACATTTTCCAGTGACAAGCCCAGTTGTCCCTTCCATCAGTGTTTCTTCTTAATATATAATGGATTGATTTCCTTGTTGGTGTCCTGATATATCTCAAATATTGCTTACTGAGCATTTAAACTTGAAATAATTAATCAGTCTTTAATCTTTTAATGAGATCACAGAATCATAACTGCTGGAATACTGATACCAGCTTAGAGGGGTAAACAGCTCTGGTATTATATACATTAAGCTACAAGACTGACCAAATTATCAGTTGAAGTTACTCGCAATTCTAGGAAAGTCCAATTTGAAATGTAGATTTGATTTGCAAGAAAATTTTAGATCAGTTCCAAAAATTTCCACTTCAATGCAATCAAAATAATAAATATTGATGCAAAGATTCGTTTTTATATGGTCCACTGCTTTCTGAATAGATTTTGTAAGCCTTTGATGCAAATTGATGACTTAAGTTGACATTACCCTTAACACCAGACAAGGAGCAAATGCAACACAAGATTTGTAAAAACTCAAGTCCCAACAGAGATTTGTCAAGACTTACTATTAAATACAATCATTATCCTGAGACATCAGAAAATATAAACAACTCAAATAACAATAAAATAAATGAAATTTCAAAATGACATAATTTTGTGAAGAAAACTAATCAAGGCCAATCCAATATTTCAATTTTATAATGCTAGAAAGATAATGATAGATAAATTTAAATCTTACTGAAAAATTATTACTTTTAATTTGGCGCCAGCGACGTTTGTGTTCAGACAATCAGCTGTGATAAATGTAAAAATCGTGCTTGATATCGGCAACATCCACAGTATCACCAATTTACAACATTTTCGAAAATGGTTCTCTGTTGAGTTATGTCCCTCGTTTGCGGCCATCTTGGATGAGATGGGAACCTGTTGAACAAATGCAAAAATTGTAGTTCTTGAAAGACTTTGCAATTCAAACTTAACCTCTACCTGAAATTATTTTTGAAATGTAAGACAAAATGTATAAATGTACTAAAATTGGACAAACCAAACCGGGCAATAACTCCTACATCAATATTAAGATTTCTTTTAAAATTACTGGTGGGTAGATCTTCGTATGCTGAACATTTTTGCATTTTAAAGATGAAAATAAAATGAAAATTTTGAAAGTTTCACGGAAATGGCAAAGATCTTCTCCTCTGAAAATACAGGGCCAATATTAATAAAACTTGGCCTGAATCATCACCAGGGTATGCACTTTAATGTTTGTGATTTTTATGTCCGTTGACCAGACAACATGGCAGCTGTTACTAAAAATTAAACATAAGGGTAAATTGCTGTATTTTTGCAAATAACTCAAAACCGTTACAGGACAGAAGTAAAAACGATCAGCATGTTTAGATCTACCCACCCTGCAATTTTGGAGAATATCCGATAATATGTCTTGGAGTTATTGCCCTTTTTCCGCAAGATTTCCGTTTTTTGTTACTTTTCGTCTTATATATTGAAAATGATAGAAGATAGGTGTGAAGTTTTTATTACAAAAATGGTCAGCATAATAAAATCAAAATGTCTTGAAATTTTGAAAAAAATGTGACGACCTATATAGGAGTTAAAGCCCCCTTTTTGTTGAATTTTCACAATTTTTATACGTTATACGATTTATATTTCAAAATCTATTTGTGATAGAGGTAAGTTTGAATTGCAAAAGTGTTAACCTTATCGAGGACTACAATTTCTACACATGTCCAGCAGGTTCGCATCTCATCCAAGATGGCCGCCAGCGGGAACATAGTTTAATATAGGGACCCTATGGGAAAGGCATTCGAAGATCTTTTTCTCTGAAACTACTGAGCCAATTGAAACCAAACTTGGCTACAATAGTCCATTGGTGATCCACCTCAAAGTTTGTGATTTTTATGTTGATACCTCATCCAAGATGGCCGCCAGTGATGAACATAGTTTAACATAAGGACCCTATGTGAAATGCATTCAAACATTTT
>MJUU01069793.1:23065-58977 GCA_002080025.1 Modiolus philippinarum | reverse complement strand
TATTTCAGCTATTTCAGGACGAGAACAAGTAATCAATAAAATAAATAAATATATATATAAGTTAGAGAAGAAGAAAACAATGGTAGAAAGGACAACGATTTTTAATTGCCTCTGGAAAAGGGGAGAAATGGGTAGGGGTAGGAGATTTAGTCTTCTTTACGAGTCCCAGTGACTGCCCTCATTAGACAATATAGTAGGGGTCTCTATACTGCATGGAACGTGGCGTTTCTCCATACAGTTTGGCTACAGGCTTTCCGCGTACACAGGGCATTCCCCTATTTACCAACTGGGGACGCGCCCGGCAGATTTGTAGCCGGAGCCCCTGAAAACCGATTCAGGTGCCGGGAATGTTCGATAGAGGTTTTTTTCACTTTTTTTCAATAGAGAAGGATTTTTTTTTCACTGTTGTTCTAAAGAGGAGTCTGTTCACTGATGTTCAATAGAAGGGAAAATGACCAACCAAACATGAAGGTAATAGTATAGCAGAGGAACAAAAATCGTTCACCACGTATGCTCAATACATATAGGGTCAGACACGAAATTTGAAATGAATTTATCATGTCGTTCCAGTACTGCAAAATCTGGATGGATGGACGGAATGGCGTCAAAACAAAAGTATTCCGATATACCACAAACTCTAATAGTGGGGATCTATAGAAAATGGAAGTTCTAATTCGGATACAAAAATATTGTCGATAAAATGGACGAGCCCACTTTGTGGGCGAGTCTATTATTGCAGACAATATTTGAAGTATCCGCAACAAAACTTCTATTATTCTTTTTATCGGTAATTAGCAAATTCATTTGATACAACAAATTTTGACAAGGAAAATTAATTTCGACGAAATCATGAAATTGACTATTGAAAGAATTTGTGCGATCCTTTACAGTTTTTGTAGATGTATATTTCCTTGTTTACATTGATGCAATGATTGACAAGGTAGGTGTGGCTTAAGTTACTTTTTGCAAATATTTTTTCGTATTCGGGCAGTGGCAAATACTGAAAATATTTGCCCCAAGAGATCAAAGGAAACTCATACAAATTACCAAAAAATATATATCTGAAAAAGTTGAGAAATTTGTTATTGTCAATAATACATCGGTTTTGAAGTCATCATATTTGTCCGGTGTGAGTTCGCGCCCCTCTTTGTACATTACAAAAAAGGGGGCACACGACTAACAATCGTAAGTGATAAGGTATGTCAGTTACCTGCCCAAGGTCGGTGGTTCTCTCCGGGCACTCCGGCTTCCTCCACCACTAAAACTGACCGTCATGAGATACTGCTGAAAGTGACGTTAAATCCCATATCAATCAATCAATCATATTTGTCAAGTAATGGAATGTATAATATCTTCTAACAAGTCATGATGGCTGAATTTCAACTTTGGCCTTGGATCTATTCTATGGGGAGGAATAGTTTCAAACCCAGTTGCGAAACGCAAAGGGTCTTCAAGTCTTCCTGATTATACATAAAAAAAATAATAATAATGAAAATGAATACTAGTAGTTACTTTGGTGTAATGGGCCACACATTACGTCCTAGATTCAACAACCGAC
Organism: Modiolus philippinarum; assembly: GCA_002080025.1. Taxonomy (NCBI): domain Eukaryota; kingdom Metazoa; phylum Mollusca; class Bivalvia; order Mytilida; family Modiolidae; genus Modiolus; species Modiolus philippinarum. Next base: position 57,419 of record MJUU01069793.1, on the reverse strand, counting down.
AAGTCAACGTGGGCTAATTGTTTTTGTCTCCATTATCTAATGTTCAAGAATGTGGTCTATTAGTCAGTAGTCTGTATTGTTTTATTGTATGTTTGGTACACTACAACCTGTTTAACCCTACCACTTGCAACGACGGGTGCTGATAATTCGACGAACGAAATTTCTTTCGCCGTCTTAAAACTTGAATGCGCACACCAACTACGCCATACTCAATTAGGATATGATGGAATTTGAACACAAGCAATTCTTAAGGAAGCGCAATGATAAAATTTGGAACAATTCTGGTATGGACCCTGATATCAGTGTTTATTTGACAGCTAATTCCATGTTTCCGATATTTATTATTTTTGGACGCAATTTATAGTAAGAAATGCAGTAAAACCTTATTATTGTAAAGGATGAAGATATTTTTTACTTTCACATATTTGGACTCAAATCCATACAAAAATTATTTAAAGGAGGGGATGGATGTGGCGTTGTTCAACATTTAGCATGTGAATTCCGCTTAAACCGGTGCTAGGGGCCGTCTTGAACTTACTATGAGGTAAAAAAGTCTGATCTTTGTTGAAGGCCTCATAGTGACTTCAGGATGAAGAACAACAATGAAAGCGTTGTTCCATTTGCTTAATATAGGGATTTCGTCTCATGTACATTTACTCCATATCGCTTTTAAATTATTTGTTTATCAAACATTTTCTCTTTTATTGTAAATCAATGAAGTGGATAGATTAGAGTAACTTTCTGTAACCATAAGTTTATTGAACTTGTCTTATAAGCTGATAAATTACTACCTTCCAAGTCTAATAGAAGGCCCGTTCAAAAGACATGAGCTTGTTGTTCCTTTCGATTCAAATTACTCCTAGATGGAGACCATTCTGATTCTTTAATTTCAAAAAGATCATCAAAGTCTCAGTAAATAGTGGTACTTCATGATATACATAATGCCTTTTTTTAGAATAGGAGTCCTCTGGAAGCTTTTAAAAGCATCAAGTGTTTTAAAATTGTCTGCAAAAAAAAACAAATAAAAATATAAAAAAAAAACAAAACAGTAAAAATAATGACAGCAATATTTTACACCAATTCTTATCTTAATATAATTGATTGATCGATTGATTGATGTTTTACGCCAACTTCAGCAATATTTCAGCTATATTGTGGCAAGAACTGTTAAATATATTGAACAATTTTAATAAATNAATATATAAAATATAAATATAAAACCATTACAGCTTTATACAAGTAAAACCGGTGTGTAAAATATTAAACATAATACGAGAAATGTAAGTTTAATTGATAGAACTAAAATAAATCCATTTAAATCGTATGAAATAAATTGATTGCCTTTAAAAATTGACGATTTTGTCGCCAGCGACATTTGTTAATAGGTCTTTAAGACAATCAGCAGAATAAAATCGGCAACATCTATACAGTCAATTAAAACATGTTGACTTATCATAATACATAAAAAAAAATGATTGCCGTATCACTGACATTCTGTGCAATTACCGTATTCTTTGAGCAAAAAAAAAAACAAAACAAAACTGAACCTGCTTGCTTGACCGTATGATATAGGTCAAGGCCACATGATTTAGTGTCTTTCGGGAACCACCTTATTAGTGCTAGCACTGAACCAGATATGATATTCCAAAATCAAAGGGTTATTTAAATATACTATATTGAGTAAAACTTGATGCCGACTCTGTCATATTTTGTATGCCTATATCTCGTTTTAGTCGTGGAAGGGACAAAACACAACAAAGTCAAGATCAACATACCTTTATAAGGCCTTATTAGTTCTTCTAAAACCGGGAAATGTGACACCTTTTAGTAATTTTCCTTTATCTACAAAATTCCAATGACCGGTTGTAGCAACTTGCTAATGATATGATGTCCTTTTATAAAGCTATCCATTCCAGAGGACCTCTCCACCTGAAGTAAATGGAGTACACTATATACATGTTATGTGGTATTAAAGTGGATATAAATAGTTTTATGGCTTTTGCAGTACAAATCACCCGTCTGATTTTTCATTTTATGGTCAAAAAAAAGAAGAAAAAAAACAATTATCATTTAAATATAATACAGTATAGAGACTTCAACAGCTGCTGAAATCAATACTTTCATCGTGACAGACTGACATAATTTCTAAATGGGCCAAAACATAACTGCGGCTGGAATAGCTCCGGAAATATGCTCTTATTCCAATATTTTAAGTATATATATCTAACATATGTTGAAGCATTCCTTTTATTTGGTTTGTTAATCAAACAGTTGATGTCAATGATTGGTTCCATTTCAATAAAACAGTTGTAAACAAATATTACGGGTGGTTATAATGCATACCCATAACGGTCGGTAGCTTTGTATAATTCTAACCTACCTTTGTAATCAGTTACAATTAATTTCTCATTTTTTTGCCATCAAATATTGGTAGAGCTCTTATTTCTTTTAAAGCCAGCCTCATAATTTTTTTTGCTGGATTCATCCATATCTATTTCCTTTTCACAACACGACGACTTATGTAGTAGTGATCAATTTCCGATCATTCTTCAACATCTTTATTCTACTACCGGAGAAAAGCCACAGCGCTTTAAATTTGATAAAGCCGAGTGGTCACTCTATGAAAATTTATGTAGAGAAGAATTGAAATCTGAATTGTTTGAACATGATCATGCTGCCTCAAGTCTTTTCAGTGAAAAAATACTTTCCATTGCAGATAAATCTATAACGAAAACATCGGCATACCCAAAACGGCCCGCGAAACCCATGTATGAAGATGACTGTGATGATGCTCTGAAAAATCGTCAAAAGGCAGAGCAACTTTTCAATAAACATCCAACGACGGACAATCTTGGCAATTTTCGCGTTTTTCGTGCAAAAGCTCGAAGAACCTTTAAGCAAAGACGCACTTGGCGCAACTTCGTCTCTAAATTAAATTGCCACACACCTATGATTAAAGTATGGAATATGGTACAAAAAAATCAAAGTAAAAGTAGGAAAGCTAATGTCAATCACATCAAAAACGGACAAGATATTTTAACATCTGAAAAAGATATTGCAAATAAAATTAGGGAAACTTTTGAGAAACGTTCTTCTTCTAGAAATCTAGGACCAACATTCCAGAGAATTAAAGAACAATAAGAACGAAACAAACAACTTTAAATCTAAAAATACATAGGAATACAACAGATTGTTTTGAAGGATTAACTGAAACAATCCTTGGATAAAGAACATGCAGTGTCTATCTTTTTCGATATTGAAAAAGCATATGACACTACATGGAAATATGGCATTTTAAAAGATCTTTTTGATATGGGGTCGAGAGGAAGTTTACCATATTTTATTGAGAATTTTCTTAAGGATCGTGAATTCAATGTTTAGAGTCAATTCCACATTTTCTGACTCGTTTGAACAAGAGATGGGTGTTCCGCAAGGAAGCATCCTCTCTGTCACACTTTGTATTATAAAAAATAAAGTTTGGCACAAGTTTTAAAAGATAACATTGATGGATCTCTTTATGTAGATGATTTTCTTATTTGCTATCGTGGCAAAATAATATAGAAAGACAACTTCAACTCTGCTTAAACAGAATTTAAAAATCCCAGCTCTAATAGTAATAGAGGTACATAGTTTGTTTGCGCAACTCCTTCTACAGTTTTGATGCTAGGAAGTTTTTATTTTGCAGATCTTTTGTACCTATATTGAAGATGTGCATGTGGTAAGGATTGAATTATTAATAGAGGGTACACAGATTGTCCGCACAAAATCTCAGAGTTTTGATGCTAGGAAGCTTTTATTTTGCAGTTCATTCGTACCTACATTGAAGATGTGAATGTGGTATGTCTTTTGATTTCGGTCCATTTTTTTCTTTCAAAAATATACATAATTCAACTTTTAATTTTTTGGTGATTTAGTAATAGAGGGTACAAATTCAACTTTTAATTTTTTGGTGATTTAGTAATAGAGGGTACATATTTAATTTGTGCAACCTAGAATAACATGTGTTTAGCGGGGCATCATATGTGTCTTACAGACACAAATATTACTAAAAAATCCCAATTTGATTCAACCTTGCGCGGAGGCACGTCATCCTATAGTTTATTACAAAAAACAAGATAACAGAAAAAACCTACAATGGCCGGAAACTACAATCACATGCCACAAATCTACAAGCGAACTGCAGAAGAAAAACAACAATGAAAACGAAAGACAAACATAAAAAACAATAGAAACTCGGGATAGCCGGAATCCAATATGAGACTTTATCTCAAGGGCGACCTTTCTCATTTAGGATATTTTGTGATCATTTTGATTTTTTTAGTCGTTGTAATATAAATTTACTTTGCAAATTTAAGATGTACAAGTAGTTGTAGAGATGTTATTTTGAATATGAAAAAGAAAGGAAATGGGGTTAATGTCAAGGAGACAACATCCCATATCCAGGTTAAAACGACCAAAAACTAAGCATCTACGGGTCACCGTACGGTCTTCAACACAGTGGAAACCTCACACCATATAGCAAGCCCTAAATGGCGTCAAAAAGGTAAAATAGTGGATAAATCAATGGAAACAAACCACATCCAATAATCCAAATATCAATGTATACTAAATAACCATGGCCTGGTACATATCATTGGAGTGTGCCAGTATATTTGGTGGTTTACAAGTGCAATGCTGTGGGAAACAGAAGTGTTTTGCCAGTCTTTAACAGTGCCATGATAAAAACCCACCCCAACGTACTACATATGTACATTTAAGAGGGGGCACAAATGGTTTCATTAACAAGACAACAATCTTTAAATTTCGCAAGATATTTAACAAAAAGATAAAAAAGAGTAAAATGCCAGAGACACATTTACATAAAAAGCCCACCCTCTCCTCACTTACAACAAACAGTGCTTTTTAATTCCCTTTAACAGTTAACATTAAGTAAAGAAAATAACAGAAAACACCAATTGGTCCAAAAACAGTTGACAACTGATTCATTTCGCCAAAAACATTTCTCATCCGATCGAAAACGCCCAAAACACATAAAAAATGTCTCTCCCATTAAATAGTGTCCGCCGTGAAATTCTGTCCAGCCAAGCTATTGTTTCCTATGATAGATGTATCGGGCGCTGTACAATTACTTTCACTCTTTGTGGAGATTTTTAATATTATAGGCAACATATATAACACATACGGACATTGTTATGGCTCACATATGCATGATCATTGCAGAAATTACGTGTTAAGCGATATGTTATGTTTACTTTAACACATGTTATTTCATGTTCTACTGTAATTTGGACTTGCTCACTCTCGGTTTATCTTGAAAATATATTTACTAATATAATTTAGTCACTCACTGGCAAATACTCTTTAATTTCCGTCAATGTGAGCATGTAATTTTATTTATGAAGGTAATATACGCAAACCAAAAGCGCGTGCAAGAGTAAGATACGGAAGTGACTATTTGGGCGCAATTATTTGATAGATATTGAAAAAGAATATCATCGTTGTAACTATGGGTCCTTCAAAAGAAATAATCGTAGAAATAGCCAGAAAAATGCAAAAGTAAAATAGACTTTGGGGACTTTTTGGTCGTATCGTTTCGGAGTGGTCCAAAGAAAATACGTGCTGTTCGTCATTTTCTTTGTTTGCCAAGTATAACATTAATTTTTAAGAAAAATTTAAATAAAAAATAATAACGTTGGGAACTGAAATGACAATATTGGGAAAACAAAATTCAACAAACGCTTCTGTGTTATATAAACATTATATTTAAAAATAAAAGGCAGTCCTTTCAGTAGTCATTGAAATTAATTTTGTATACTACGTATTAAATCAAACTCTTTGATGATAAGGAGAAAAAACTATCACAATTTATTTTTATTTAACTTGTATATATATAGTTCGATAGTTTTGAAATAGTTTATTATTATTATACCCAAACTTTGGCGGGAGGTATATTGTGATCAATCAATCTGTTCGTTATTCTGTCAGCCATAGGGGTACACAAATTGTGGCGACAACTCTTTCTGGACCACTTGCTGAAATTCAATCAAACTTTTACAGGATGTTTAATTCATATTTATTTCAATTGTGCACCAGCTCTTAAAAAGTTGATTCGACTTTATCTTTTTTTCGTTTTTTTGTTGTTGAATTTTTTGCTTGAATCAAATGGGTAGCAAGGGACAAATATAAATGAGCTTTGCTCAGTTTATATTCTACAATCATGAGAAAAAAGTTTAGAATAATGGAAATTTCTAAAACATAAGAAAAATATTTGCGAAAAAAGGGCGAAGCCACTTGTGGACTTGTCTGTTATTGGAGAAAATGTTCGAAGTATCAAACAAAACGTCTATATTTTTTTTTAGCTTTCCTGGCTATGACTGAGTTTTGCCAACACTTGGCGTCCGTCCACGGCTATCCGTCTGTTATAAACTTTTCATTCAAAGATCTATTCGTCTGAAACCAATGTGGTAAAAAATCCTTAGATGATCCCCTTTCAAAATTGTATCCGACTGGTATGTACCTCATCCAAGATGGCCGCTAGCGGGGAACATGGTTTTAATATGGAATCTTCACAGAAACAACTAAACCAAACTTAGACAAAATGGTCCTTAGGCCACACCAAATTAATTAGTAGTTCTTTGGAAATCCCGCTCGTATATTCGCAAAATCAAAATGTAAAATTAAAAATTATTTTCCCGCTCCTAAATTTCCCAAATCAAAATAAAAAAATAAAAATCCCGCACGTTGAAATCGACCAAAAGTTTTCACGAATTTGATTTATGCGCTTGATGAAAGGGAAAATGCATTGTAGTTAAGCGTTATTTTGATTCAGATGGAATGGCCGCAAGAAAATATGTGGGAACGGAGTAAAACAGTCAACTGCCTTATATGAATAGTCGTGAGGCGTCTAACTGGAATCATTCAAGCCGTCCTGTCTAATTCTCTCCGCAAACGCTTGAGTGGTATTTAAAATTTTGTAACGGCGTGACATTTCCATTGCTTCCAACACTCGCTGAATTCGTGTTTTGCACCAACATTGTATTATTTTTTTTTTGTGTATGACTTACATCAATAAATAACACGAGTGTGCAGATTATTCCTAAAACATAAGCCTTCGTTTGTTGTGCCCGGCACCTGAATCTGTTTTCAGGGGCTTCGGCTACAGAGCTGCCGGGCGCGTCCCCAGGTGGTGGATAGGGGAATGCCCTGTCTATGCGGGGTAGTCAGGTCATAATACGGAAAGCCTGACCGCGAACCATTGTAGCCAAACTGTGTGGAGAAACGCCACGCTCCATGCAGTATAAAGACCCCTTCTATATTTCTCTAAAGAGAGCAGACGCACTGGGTGTCGTATGGAAGGCTAAATTTCCTGCCCCTACCCATTTCTCCAATTTTCCAGTGGCAGTCAAAAGTCGTTGCCCAGGTTGTCCCTTCCACCTTTATTTCTTTCTTCTGATACTTTCAATTTTTTGAATTGATTAACTTGTTCCCGTCCTGATATAGCTGAAATATTGCTCATTGGACGTTAAACTCTAACTAATCAATCAATCAATCGTTTGTTGTGCAACCTTTAATATTTGGACATTGATATGCACAACAGGCGAAAGTCGTTTTAGGGCTAGTGTACAGACTTCAATGTTAACTTTAAAATCTGATTTAAAGATTATTACAGAGTTTTGAAACAATGAACAAACAGCCAAATGTGAGAAAGCCAAGTAAAATGCACTTAACAGGTTAACTCTTCTTGTCTGTTCAATAAGTGGAGCAGTATGAATATGAATTTGGAATGAGTCATATACACAGAGCCCAAGCCATTAATCTGATGTTAGAATTGCAAAACACATGATGACATCCGTCATGTCAGTTTAAATACTACTGACAAAAAACTTTTTCAATATACCTTAATAATTTTAGGACTTGAACATAAATGGTGGGATATATCTTAAGACATCATAAGAATTCTCAAGGGAAACTTTGGTTCTAGCACCAGTTTAAGTTAATCACTGCCAGATATTGACCAACTCTGCAAGCTGAACTTATGTGATTTATCATTTTTGAATTTGCTAGTTTGTTTGTTTTTTTTTTTTTGGATCCAATGGATTTGTTAAAATTTTGTCTGTTTTTACCAGACCAAAAACGCGTTCAATAGTAACACGCTTACTTGACACCTTTCTGTCTCTTAATAAAGGTTTACTGCTTATACGGTTTCGGCATTTGAAAAATGTGGGAATATACGTATAGGAATATTGGAACGCCCTTTATAGCAAAATGGTCCTGCACATTAAAGCCATATCTTCCTTGACACTGTCACCTGGATCACAAAAAGACATTAGAGAGCTGCGTCCAACAATCTTACGATCATTTGTACAGCCCAAAAGCTTTTGTAACATAATTCACTTATCCTTCCGGACTTGAACCAACCCCTATTTTGACTGAATTCCCAATTTTGTCTTTAATTTCAATTAAGGATATTTAAAAAAATAAGCAAAGGAATATGAAAACTACAGGAATCTGAAGTAGTATATTTCTTGATTTGTATTTTGTAAAGCTGTTTAAAGTAATTTGCAAATTAGTTAAGCATAATTGTTTTAATGCGTACATTTCAGGGATCAAGTTTCCTTTTCTCTTTAGCTTGATTGTCATACTCTGGAATTTCTCAATCTTGAAAACTTTTTTCATGTTCTCTGTAGAAATTGCTGAAAAAAACATTGCATTATTTAAAAAAAATGCATATACTTTCACAGATGAGACATAAGTTGTCGTCGAAATCCGCATATGCAGAACCTATTATATCGGTATTTTGTTATTTGTTACCAATGGGCCGACGCCACTGCTGGTGGACTGTTAGTCCCCAAGGGTATTCACAAACTCAGTAGCCAGTACTTAGATACTGGCCCGAAAACCGATTTTATTTGAACATTTACAATATCTGAATTTTAGAAAATTTTGTTCAAACCTAAGGAGCATCTCCCTCTTGCGTAGCTCTGTCCTTACCTCATTTTTGCTTTCCTATTTAGATCCTATTGGTAATTTCTTCTCTGTTAGCTTTAACAGACATCTCGGTTCATGGATTTCCAAATGCTTTGATTTGATCTGCACTGCTGAGACACAAGTTGTCGAAATGCGCGTTTGCAGACACTAAATTCACAAAATCTCGGTATTTTGTTATTTGTTACCACTGTTGGTGGACTGTCAGTCCTCGAGGGTAATAACCAACCCAGAAGGCAGTGCTTAGGTGCTGGCCCGAAACCCGATTTTATTTAAAAATTTGCCGCCGTGCGCGGTCCCGGTTTATGAATAGGCCCGCAGCATCTTCTGAGCTTGGAGTATGAGTCTTCCTAACAGAGGACCCCGAGGGAACCCCGGGATATAGAAATACGACCTAGTATCTCCGGCTTGCGGGGTGTGAATTTCCCGTCCTATGGCCCTTTCCATGCCCCAAAGTGATTATTTGTTGCAAACTTGTTCTCGTCTTGATATAGCTGAAATATTGCTGAGTAGACGTTAAACAGTATTCAATCAATCAATATTTAAAAATTTGCACTATCTAACTTTAAGAAAATTTGTTAGTATCTCCCTATTGCATAGCTCTGTCCTTAGCTGATTTTGGCTCCTATTGGTAATTTGTTCTCTATCAGCTTTTACCCATATTCCGGTTCATGGATTTCCAAATGTTTTGATTTGATCTGTACTGGTGAGACATAAGTGGTCGAAATGCGCATATACAGAACAATCTTTGTTATATTTTTTGTTATTTCACTTATTTCGAGTTCATTCTTACGTAATTCTCTGCTTGAGTGCCTTGCATTTGAATTTAGATCTCAATTTTTCTTATGCCAGATCAAGTTAATTTGTAGATTATCATCCCTACCGACCTTACTAAAATTCCTGAAACAATCCATAAGCAGTCGTTGTCAAAGTAGTAGATAAGGTGTGCTTACATCGCAGCCACGTCTGCTCAAGTATCGGCGCTGGTGGTTATGTTTACTAACTTGAACCGACTTCCTCGACATAGCTCTGGAATCCGATATGACTTGGGTACAGCAAGCTGATGACCGTCTACACCAATCAAGTACATTATTCTGCAGATCTGGTCCTCCACTTGAACTAAATTGGCCTGCTCCTTCATATTGGTGTCTTCTGACGTGGTATCTCTGTTCTTGTTGATGCCAACTGTCACGTAGTGATAAACGTTGACTCCTTCAGATACCATGGGCTGTCCCAAATGTTCTGTAAATAGCTGTTATTCAATAAATGTAGGGGATCGGGTTACTTCGGCATAACGTTCCTGATGGAGATACTGGCTTATATTTCTTTTGGCTCTACGTAGGGATCAATGAACCCAGCGCTGTGTTAACATTCTAACCAACCAAAGTGCTTGCAAAATTAAAAGACATTTAAGAGAAATGCACAAAAGGAATAATTTTTTGCCTATATATATACTGCAAAGATATAAATATTTATCAATTGAAGAACCAAATCTCAGAATAAACCAGGTGAACAACTTTACTGAAAGAATCAAATGTCTCGATATGGTCTGCACTGAAGAGACATAAGTTATCAAAATGCACACATGCAGGAACTAAATGCACAGCTAACTTCGGTATTTTGTTGTTAAGTAAATCATTGCAGTCTTATTATACTTTTAATAACTATTTTCTTTTTTTAGGTCCTAGTACCTGTTATTCATGCCTATTCTAAAATATTAATTTGATATGCATAAATAGTTGTGTTGTCCAATGTACATTTACTTAAAAGCCCATTAAAACGTGGAAGGTATTGAAATTTGCCTGACTGATTTCACACTCACCTTCATATTCTTAATTGAGGATGTTGATTATTGATTATCGCTGTTGACAATGTGTGGTTGAAACGTTCATACGGGAACATCAAAAAGTTTGATGAAGGACCATATAGATGAACATAAGCTATAAGATGTTGGAGGAGATGAAACACCAGGGTCTTCATTGATGCTTGAAAGGCATTTTCCATTTCTGTTATGGCCTGGTACCATTTAATGGTAAAGCTGTCTTGCTGATGACTGTCAAAAACTGGGGAAACAAGTCTTCTTGGAGTTGAAGAAACTGGAACAAGGCTGTTCTTTGCTGCTCACCAAGTATATAACTAAGGAAATGGAACAAGGGACAATGAATATAGATTTATAATAACATAGCTACATCTATGAAATCATTTAAAATTTTTATATTCAACATACATAGGAAAAAGAAGGGAAACGGGGAATGTGTCAAAGAGACAACAACCCAAAGGGGAGCAATAACAACTCAAAGCCACCATAAGATCTTGTACTGATTAGTGAATTTCACCTTCAAACAGAATTATTTGCTCTCTGAAACTCGGTCCTAACATTTATTAATGTTTGCATCAAATGGTACCCCGCCCTGTGCGGTCCCGGCTTATGAATAGGCCCGCAGCATCCTCTGAGCTTGGAGTATGAGTCTTCCTAACAGAGGAACCCCGAGGGAACCCCGGGATATAGAAATAGGACCTAGTCTCTCTGGCTTGCGGGGTATGACCCCTCCTAAACGAGGCTGACCCCGATTGAACCCCGGGATATAGAAATAGGACCCATTCCGTGGTTGTGTGGTATTAATAAATACACAACCCATCTTTCGGATGGGATGTAAACTCAGGTCCACGTGTTGGAAGAAATGCCACGCTTCCTGCACGTTAAAGAACCCTTGTAGCAAGCTCTTTTTGGGGTGGTCCGTAGGTGATCAGCTACAAGGCTAAATTCCCCGCCCTTGACGATTTCACCCTACTTTTCCAGTGGCAGTCAGAATTTCCCGTCCCATGGCCCTTTCCATACCCCAAAGATTTATTTATTAACAAACTTGTTCTCGTCTTGATATAGCTGAAATATTGCTGAGTAGACGTTAAACAATATTCAATCAATCAATCAATCACAAAGAATTCTAACAATCTTAATGGTGACAAAATTCTTGTACGTAGAAAGGACCATTGATATCAATTCAAATGATTTATTGTTAGTCAAATCAAAATAATACCTTACCTGCAACCATTTCTTTACTCCTATCCGGGTGAATAAGGTAGTTTGTATGACCCCAACGTTCAGTGGAACCTTCACCATACTTAGTCTGTTGTCTGCTTAAGTTTTTGGTGAAAGGAGCAGGCGTAAAAAATTATAAATTAATACTTGTTTTTTTTTTCTCAATATCATTGGCGCAAAATCTTTACACTTAAGAAGATGCCTGTCAGATTGTTTATATGTAGAAAATATGGCTACCAGTCCAACGGTCAATATGTGACACCAATCACATATGATAAAAATCCTAGATACAATATTAATATAAATATTACTCTATTTCCGGTTGTGGTAAATTCGTCAATGTAGTATTCCACCAGAGAAAGATGAAGATGACGAACTCCTTGATATAGACTTACTGCAAACCACCATCTTTCTTCAATGTCTTAGAACGCTCATGCCTTGGATCTGTTTTGGAAATAGTAAGCCATAAAAGATTCCACCCAAAAATTCCCAACTGCTTCCTCTGGTTTTCTCCTCAGAAAGTACTTTCTTATCTATACTTACAGTTTCACTTTTTCTGGGGACTTACTGCTGTCCCAGGGTCATCTCCTCTTATGAAATAAACGAGCCTTGGGGCGAGCAGAACTTCTCGATTCCTTGGCCTCTAAAATCTTTGACGCTACACAATTTGTGTTGTTTATTTTGTAAGGACAATAACTCTTAAGAATGTGCTGGCATTTCTATGGCGTTTATTTTAAATTATACGAACTAAACATGATGCAAATACGCAAAATATGCAAATTGTCGGAAATAGCAATGTCAAAGAATGTTTAACAAGAACCCCCCCCCCCCGAAGGAAATCAGACCTAGTATCTCCGGCTTGCGAGATATGGCCGCTCCTAAACGGGGCCGACACCGAGGGAACTCGGGGATGTAAGAACAAGACCCAGGCTTGAGGGTACGACCCCTCCAAACGGGATGTCCATTATTGTGCGAGATGAATTAATACACAACCCAACTTTCGGATGGGATGTTAACTCATGTCCAAGTGTTGGAGGAAATATCACGTTTCCTGCACATTAGAGAACCCTTGTAGCAAGCTCAGAGTTGTCCGTAGGTGATCGGCTACAAGGCTAAATTCACCGCCCTTTAGATTTCACCTTGCTTTTCCAGTGACCCCTTTAAACCCCAAAGCCCGGCACCTGAATCGGTTTTCAGGGGCTTCGGCTACAGAGCTGCCGGGCGCGTCCCCAGGTGGTGGATAGGGGAATGCCCTGTCTATGCGGGGTAGTCAGGTCATAATACGGAAAGCCTGACCGCGAACCATTGTAGCCAAACTGTGTGGGGAAACGCCACGCTCCATGCAGTATAAAGACCCCTTTTATATTTCTCTAAAGAGAGCAGACGCACTGGGTGTCGTATGGAAGGCTAAATTTCCTGCCCCTACCCATTTCTCCAATTTTCCAGTGACAGTCAAAAGTCGTTGCCCAGGTTGTCCCTTCCACCTTTATTTCTTTCTTCTGATACTTTCAATTTTTTGAATTGATTAACTTGTTCTCGTCCTGATATAGCTGAAATATTGCTCATTGGACGTTAAACTCTAACTAATCAATCAATCAATTTAAACCCCAAAGTAAATATTTATTGACAAACTTGTTCTCGTCTTGATATAGCTGAAATAGGCTAAGTAGACGTAAAACAAAATTCATTCAATCAAACAATAAGACACACCTTGTACATATTGAAATCAAAACACAATTAGAAACACAACATCATCACAAGACAGAATGACATCAAGAACAAAAGGACACCATTCTTAGATCCAATAGTAGTTTGACATAAGTCTATACGTCTAGTCAAGAGAAACACAAAGAAAAAAAATTAGTTCAAAGGTAAAGGTAACAGATTGAAAGGGGGTTATATTGACTTTTTTCCCATATTTGACGCTAGAATCCTTATTTTTGTAGTATTAAGAGGTTTCTGATAAGAATAAGTTCACTGAGACCTACATTTTATGCATCAGAGACTAGGTGTAAAGATTACTGTATACCCATAATCATTCAAGGATATTTAGGGCCCCGCCATGCGGCGCCCTATAGTAATCAGCCTGTCCGTCCGTCTGTCTGTCTGTCCGTTTGTCAGCGTTTTCTATGTCGTACGATAACTCAAGAATGCCTTCACCGATTTTTATCATTTTTTTACTCAAAGTTGAACTTGACTAAAGGAAGCTCCCTTTTATTTTTGAGGAAAATCGGAAATGATTTTTGGGAAAAAACTTCTTTTTTATATGAAAAAGTGCATATTTTGAGAATTAGCTCTATGTCGTATGGTAAATTAAAAATGCCTTAAAGAATTTAAATGATTTTGATACTCAAGGTTTTTCTTGACCAAAGGAAGCTCCCTTTTGGTTTTTAGGAAAATCCGATTACCATGAAATTCCTCAAACAGGTTTTGGGACACACAAGGGGGCGGGGCCCTTTCTGACTTTGTCAGTATTCTAGTTTAAGCTGCTGATTGCTTAGTACTCTTAAAATGAATTCTTTTAATAATAAAATAGCTTAAAATACGCTGATGTTTCCGAATGCTTCCTTCCTTCTCTTGTTTTATATGTGTTATATGCTCCTACCCCAATCTGTGTATCAAATATCCAGGTTAACTGGTGATTATTTCATTATATTTGTGACATAATGTGTTCTTATTTATCCAAATAAGATGGAATGTGAACAAAAATGTCATACCTTTTTGTATATAGGTAAAGATGTTTGCTGAAACCAACTGCTGTATCATCTGTTTTTGAATTCAACAACAGTTCCAATGGTGAAGAAACTCCTCGTTGAAAAAGACAAAGAATTAGAAATACACATCAGGAATAGGAGAAATGTATGACGGAGACAATACCAGAATAAAAAAATCATAGTCCAAATTGAGGTAACAGTTGGTGTTGGGCACTGTCAGATAAATTCAACACCTGATGAAAAACCTATTAACAAATAACAAGCTTGCAAGGATATTCAATGTTCTGTAAAAACATTGAGCACTTTTTCAATTCAGCACTTTAGATATAATGAAAAAAATGATTGGATATTACACAGGTTTCAACAGTTTTGAACTTTTCTTTAATATTTTAGGACCAGCTGTTAATGAACTGAAATATATATCCAGAAGACCAGTTATTTCTCGCTTTAATGAATTTGAAACAAGCAAAAGCAGATATTAGAGCTGTCATTGTTTTTCGGAGAGTCCGAGTCAACAGTATCAAAAGTAATTACAACATGGATAAGAGTTAGAAGGTGAGTGTTTTTAATTCTATGGAAGTAATTAAACAGCATATGCCTATTGATGTCATGAAGAAATTTCCAAACACACGCATTATCTTAGATGCCACTGAACAACGTATCAAAAAAATTTCCAAACACACGCATTATCTTAGATGCCACTGAACAACGTATCAAAAAGCCATCAGATTTAGAGGATCAGATGAACAAATAAAGGGATATGGAGTAAATATACATGGGACAAAATCCCTATAAATACATGGTAAGATCAAGCAAATAGAACACCGCTTTTATTGTTGTTCTTCATCTTGATGTCACCATGAGGCCTTCAACAAAGAGCAAACACTCCTACCTCATAGTAAGTTCAAGACGGTCCCTACCACCGGTTTAAAGGAGAATTCACTTGCTTAATGATTAACAATGCTACATCCATGTGTCCTGTTTTTCATGGATGCGAGGTGGTTAACAAGCATAAACTATCGGGCAAAGTAGTCTTACAAAAACTGTCATCCATTGCCCGACAAAGGGACCAATAGACAATACAACATACAAACGACCACAGGGCACTCATCGAGTTGATTGTAAGAAAACTTGGGTAGTAAAATCGGAAGTTATGGGAAAAATATATATCTACATGGTCGTCTTACAAACATAAAAATAAACTTAAAAGTATGGTTGGCATAAATGGGGCAGTTTCTTTAGTTGTTTTGTTTCCAGTGCCTTTGAAGGTTCTGTCTCTGATTTGAACAAATGTGAACACACAATATTAATTTTTTTGTGGGGGGGGGGGCAAAAGTAAAAGTCACGTGTTTTAATAGACAATTGAAAGTTGCATTGAAATTAACCAAGTTGTCTAGGAGAAATTGTCGCCACAAAGTATGTACCCCTAAAGCGGACGGAATAGTAAACGGACGACCTGACGAATTGACACCACGATCACTATATACGCCCGCTATGATAAAGGTTGATTATTATGGAGTTTAAAAATTAGAAAGAAGTTAAAATAAATATAGAGGGGCAAAACCTCTGTAATCCCTCATACTCTACATGTTTTTACATGTTTTAAAAATATATGCGTTATTTTATCTGCTTATATTACAGACATTATAGGCCAGTCGACCTTCAATGAAGTTGGCAATGATGGTGTCGAAGGACTACCTGAGCCAACAAAGGATAAACAAATATCAGCTAACAGCAAGTTATTTATAATAAAAACTAGTGTTGGGAATCGGATAAAAACAATCATAATCGATTAATCACAATAATCGAATGTACCTTCCGATTTGATAATCGATTAAAATCGGATATCTTTATACTGCTTTAAGAGTTTGGTTTAAACCATGTTTGCTGTGCTGTTATATTGCATAAATTCAAACGTATCAATTTTCAGTGCCGCCGTGCGCGGTCCCGACTATGAATAGGCCCGCAGCAGCCTCTGAGCTTGGAGTATGAGTATTCCTAACAGAGGGACGGCACCTAGATCGGTTTTCAGGGGCTCCGGCTACAGAGCTGCCGGGGGCGTCCCCAGTTGGTGGATAAGGGAATGCCCTGTCTATGCGGGGTAGTCAGGTCATAATACGGAAGGCCTGACCGCGAACCATTGTAGCCAATTTGTTTGGAGAAACGCCACGCTCCATGCAGTATAAAGACCCCTTCTATATTTCTCTTAAGAGAGCAGACGCACTGGGTGTCGTATGGAAGGCTAAATTTCCTGCCCCTACCCATTTCTCCCATTTTCCAGTGGCAATCATAAGTCGTTGTCCCTTCCACCTTTATTTCTTTCTTCTTTTACTTACAATTTTTTACATTGATTAATTTGTTCTCGTCCTGATATAGCTGAAATATTGCTGATTGGACGTTAAACTTTAACTATTCAATCAATAAATAAACTTGCAATGTCCATTTGAGAATGCTTATGGTGTACTTGTGCGTGAGAGAATTTCTCATATGGATATACTATTGATACTTTCAAATTTGGCAATTATTTTTTAATTTTCGAATTGTAATCCAGACCACCTGTTTTAAGTGCCCACATCTCGCTATTTTATAACGCCAAGTTTTCTTACATTCGGCTTGATGAGTGCACTGTGTTTGTCTATATGTTGTAGTTGTCCACTAGCTTAAGACACTAGTGCTTTTGTCGGGGAAAGGATGACAGTTATTGTAAGAGCACTTTGCCAGTTTAATTGATGTTTGTTGACAATCCCGCACCCATGACCAAGAAAGACATGGATGTAGCGTTGCTCGACAATTAGCATATAATTCCGCTTAAACCGGTGCTAGGGGCCGTCTTGAACTTACTATAAGGTATGAGCAAAGCTCATTGTTGAAGGCCTCATGGTGACTTCAAGATGAAGAACAACAATAAAAGCGTTTTTCCTTTGCTTGTTTTTACTTACCCGCCTCTCAGAGAGAGGGGGTAAGTATTGTTTTTGCTTTTGTCCGTCACGGATTTTTCTCTGTTACTGACTTTCCAAGGATATTATACAACCTAGAGAGCTCAAACTTTCAGGGATTATCTGTCCCAACTAGTGCTTTTGACGTATGGTTTTATTTGTTTTAATCATCCCTTTATTAATGAGATAATCACTAATTAAAATTTCTTTGTTTGAAAGTTTCTATAAATAACTTGTTTGTCGCTGGCAGCAGTAATCCTGCAGTCGATCGATAACACTATGTACCTGTGTTATATTTAGATACATGGATAGCGTTATCACGTGACAGTACAATCAGTTACAAATATTTTTATTACTCCACGTGGCGTGCAGAAACGGTGTTGTTGCAAATCATGAAGTGATAGAATGTTATTACAGTGATCACAATTTTTTGCTGACTGAAGTTGATGTTTAATTTCTTGAACTGTTTAGTAATAATAATGAAAAAAATCAAAAACATATTATTGTTCTTTTATGTTTTGTATTTCGGAACCAATTACCATATTATCTGGACCGTGTAAGAACACAGGCTCCCGAGGACAATGTTTTACCCAGTTGCCTGATTTCTTCGTATTGGTCGGGGCGACTTTAGTGCTTTATTTTTAAATTGCCTATTTGAATACTTATGGGTTTGAGTACTTCCCATACCATGATTAGGTTACTTCAATTTGTATTTTCTGACAAAGGGACATCTTCTGAGCGGGTAAGTCGTATTCGGGCGAATACATTCTAAACAATTCTAAACATTATGCTATATAAAGTCAACTCCACTTCTGACAAACAATTTTTTTTTTACTATTTACGACCCATTGTATTTGTAGTATCATCCGACGGAAAAATGTTTAATTTTCTGCAATATTTATCCGGGAAACGATTATCGATTATTGAAAATTAAAAATAAAAAGAATAAAAGAAGTTTTGTTATTGATGCATCAAATATTGTCTACAATAATTGACTTGCCCACAATAGCATGGGTTTATTTATATCTAGAAATAAATTTTCAACTTGCCAATAGGACAAGTCACCAATAAATATTACTTGACCTTTCTAAAATCAACTTGCTCTTCCACATTCAGAGGTGTTTATAAATAAAATTTCAACTTGCCAAGCGGACAAGTAAGCATCAAATTTAACTTGCCCTACACATCATGGTGACTTCAAGATGAAGAACAACAATAAAAGCATTGTTTTATATGTATATGTAAAGACCATTTGTCACGTGCATCTACTCTATAATCCTTCATTGTTTATTTTGTATGTTTATTTGTTATTTTAACATGGCTACGAGCTGCATCGAATTTTTCTAAACATTTGTTAAACATATTAAAATCAATAGAGATTATTGGTATTGCTTCCTATGTGAATTAAAACATATTCAGACCTTATATTTGTCAATCGCTTGCAATAATCTATTTCTTGTATAAACAGCTGCACTACGAGCCAATAATATGCCTATCCCCTCTTTAAAGCAAACCAGAACTGAAAGTTCCATCTGGTCTAGATAGAATTAAGAGCTGTTATGTTTGAAATAAGAAGTGCTTCTGTAAAAATGTGTAATTTTCAAAATTATATTTCATTTTTATCTTTTTATTAACTAAATTAAAAGTTTAACACACCCAGCTGGCTAATCAGGCTCAATTAATTACAGTTGTGATAAAGACTGTAGTAAAGTAACACATCCTTGGTCCCATACTTATCAGCCAAGAAAATATGAGCTTTTATACACTTTAATTCTTGCCTTCACAATGCATATACATGTAAATGAATGTACAAGCCATTATAATGTCACCTTTGCCTTCACTTCTGAAATGGTCCATTAAAGATACTGGACAGAGACAGGAAGGTGGGGATGTAGAAGTTGAAAGTTGGAATGTTGAAGAGAAAGATGGGAATGTGGAAGTTGAAAGTGGGAATGTTGAACGGAAAAATGGGAATGTGGAAGTTGAAAATGGGAATTTTGAAGAGAAAGATGGGAAGGTGGAAGTGGAAAGCGGGAATGTGGAACTGAACGGTGGGAATGTGGAACTGGAAGGTCAGAATGCAGAAGTGGAAGGTGGGAATTTACATGTGGAAGATTGAAATCCGGAAATGCAAGACACGAAGAAAAGAGGTATGATAAACTTCACTAAATTACAAAACATGTGGTGTTTTGGAAACAATTATGCCCCCAAGTAGATATTAAGACGAAACATTTTTCACATTTAAAATTTAATGGAAGACAGACAAACAGCAAGAAAGACAAACAGACCGAAAGCAAAGTGGCATGAATCAGACATTTCATGTAACCTCAAACCACAACCTTTAGACAAACTGGTATATTTCTCCACCTCAGACAAGGGAATCTATTGTTTTCGCTGTGCAAGATTTTTCAGTCTTTTTCACAGGGGGGTGTAGACAAGCTATGCGCATAGCTTCCCGCCAATGTCTTATGATTACGATATACTCGGCTTAGGCTACATGCATCGGAAAGTATATCATTAAATACAATAAAATAGAAGCTATATCGCCTTCGAACGTCTGAAACTTTTCAGGAAATTTACCAAAGTTGGAACAGTAATAAAAATTCTGAAAGATTATTATGCATCTATAGACTATATGCAACAATTATTATATAAATAGCGCTGAATGATCCAGTTTCAATTAAATAAACCTCGTATTGTCACTTGTGAAAATAAAGGATAGTGGAAATGACGTCACAAAATATCATCGTCAATATAGTTGTCTGGTAAGCAATTGGCACAAGGAAGTGAAAAACATTATCTGCATCTAAAATCTCGGTTTTGAGTAGAAGATCTAGTATATAATATAAAAAGCATACCTAATCGACAGTCATGAATATCAAAAAAAATATTATTCGTGTAGACCAACTCATTTAATCTTTTTGCGTTGTTAACCCCTCGTGATATTTTTGATATTCACGAAGGTCAATTACTTATACTGGTACTATACTTCTACATCAAAAATAAATTCCTAGCTCAACATTAATATTGATATATAGACCTGTATAAAGTGAAAATTTAGTTAATGTCTGGCAAACCTGAATTCGCCATTTTAAACTCTCATACAAAATTTCAAGTGGCATGATTGGTAGTTTCTGAGAAAACTTGTATGAAAAGTTTCAACAACAAAAGTTGTCAGAAGACAATATAGCTCGCCTGGGAGTAGAGTGACCTCAATGCACTATAACATAACTGTAATTTTAATTTTAATGTGATATAAGGAAGTCACATGCCAATTAGGAACAGATCCCTTCCTGTAAAAGAATATGGTTTGCCCCCGAGTAGAAATTATGTAGAAATATTTTTCACATTTAACAATTTAATGGAAAACAAACAGCAAGAAAGACAAACAAACCGAAAGCAAAGTGGCATGAATCAGACATTTCATGTAACATCAAACCAAAACCTTTAGACAAACTGGTATATTTCTCCCTCCTCAGACAAGGGAATCTATTGTTTTCGCTGTGCAAAGTTTTTCAGTCTTACACAGGGGATGTTAGACAAGCCATACGCATAGATTCCGGCCAATATCTTATAATTACGATATACTCGGCTTAGGCTACATGAATCGGAAAGTATATCATTTAATACAATAATATAGAATATATATTGTCGTCGAACGTCTGAAAGTGAACTAATACATAACAGTGGATTAGGACGCGTGCTCCATGCTTTATGGCGTCGTGAAAAGGGAAGTAATTCACTGATGTCAACAATGGCGTTTCGATGGTGATTTGATTGATTTCTTAGATGCTGAGGGGGAGAAAAATAATCAAACACCAGTGGGAGGGTCAGAAAAAAAGCACACTCTCGGGTAAGATTTCTAGCGTCTCGGACTCGTCAAGCTTCGTCCGAGTACTTGAAATCGTACCATTGTGTGTCTGAGATTTTTCTGTTTGACCCTCGCCCTGGTGTTGGATTCTTATAATCTTTCATCCTTGTCATCCTTTTTTCCCAAAATCTAACAAAATTTTTAGATAATGAGCATCTTTATAGACTTTTTTCATCTTGACTTTCAGACAAATGTAAAGAGAAAACTGTTCAACGTGTTAAGAGAAAACTCTTTATGTCATCAAACAACAATGATGCTGAAATAACAAATGGTAAACGATTGAATAGTTAAAATTGGTTCTCAATAAACACTCATTCAAACTTTTCAGGAAATTTACCAAAGTTGGAACAGTAATAAAAATTCTGAAAGATTATTATGCATCTATAGACTATATGCAACAATTATTATATAGATAGCTCTGAATGATCCAGTTTCAGTTAAATAAACCTCGTATTGTCACTGGTGAAAATAAAAGATAGTGGAAATGACGTCACAATATCTCATCGTCAATATAGTTGTCACGTAAGCAATTGGCACAAGGAAGTGAAAAACATTATCTGCATCTAAAATTTCTGTCCTGAGTAGAAGATCTAGTATATAATATAAAAAGCATACCTAATCGACAGTCATGAATATCAATAAAAATATTATTCGTGTAGACCAACTCATTTAATCTTTTTGCATTGTTAGCCCCTCGTGATATTTTTGATATTCACGAAGGTCAATTACTTATACTGGTACTATACATCTACATCAAAAATAAATTCCTAGCTCAACATTAATATTGATATATAGACCTGTATAAAGTGAAAATTTAGTAGATGTATGGCAAACCTGAATTCGCCATTTTAAACTCTCATACAAAATTTCAAGTGGCATGATTGGTAGTTTCTGAGAAAACTTGTATGAAATGTTTCAACAACAAAAGTTGTCAGAATACAATATAGCTCGCCTGGGAGTAGAGTGACCTCAATGCACAATAATATAACTGTAATTGTAATGTTTAAAAAAATTTAATGTGATATAAGGAAGTCACATGCCAANGTAGAAATATTTTTCACATTTAACAATTTAATGGAAAACAGACAAACAGCAAGAAAGACAAACAGACCGAAAGCAAAGTGGTATAAATCAGACATTTCATGTTACCGCAAACCAAAACCTTTAGACAAACTGGTATATTTCTCCCTCCTCAGACAAGGGAATCCATTGTTTTCGCTGTGCAAGATTTTTCTGTCTTACATAGGGGGTGTAAGACAAGCCATACGCATAGATTCCGGCCAATATCTTATAATTACGATATACTTGGCTTAGGCTAAATGAATCGGAAAGTATATCATTTAATAAAATAATATAGAATATATATTGCCTTCGAACGTCTGAAAGTGAACTAAAACATAACAGTGGACTCGGACGCGTGCTCCATGCTTTATGGCGTCGTGAAAAGGGAAGTAATTCACTGATGTCAACAATGGCGTTTCGTTGGTGATTCGATTGATTTTTTACATGCTGAGGGGGAGAAAAATAATCAAACACCAGCGAGAGGGTCAGACTCGGGTAAGATTTCTAGCGTCTCGGACTCGTCAAGCTTCGTCCGAGTACTTGAAATCGTACCCTTGGGTGTCTGAGATTTTTCTGTTTGACCCTCGCCCTGGTGTTTGATTCTTAAAATCTTTCATCCTTGTCATCATTTTTCTCCCAAAATCTAACAAAATTTTTATATAATGAGCATCTTTATGGACTTTTTTCGTCTTGACTTTCAGACAAATGGAAAGAGAAAACTGTTCAATGTGTTAAGAGAAAACTCTTTGTGTCATCAAACAACAATGATGTTGAAATAACAAATGGTAAATATCTCGGTTTTGAGTAGAAGATCTAGTATATAATATAAAAAGAATAACTAATCGACAGTCATGAATATCAATAAAAAAATATTTCGTGTAGACCAACTCGTTTTATCTTTCTGCGTTGTTAGGCACTCGTGATATTTTTATTGATATTCACGAAGGTCAATTACTTATACTGGTACTATACTTCTACATCAAAAATAAATTCCTAGCTCAACAGTAATATTGATATATAGACCTGTATAAAGTGAAAATTTAGTAGATGTCTGGCAAACAACTNTGAATATCAATAAAATAGAATCTATATTGCCTTCGAACGTCTGAAACTTTTCAGGAAATTTACCAAAGTTGGAACAGTAATAAAAATTCTGAAAGATTATTATGCATCTATAGACTATATGCAACAATTATTATATAGATAGCTCTGAATGATCCAGTTTCAGTTAAATAAACCTCGTATTGTCACTGGTGAAAATAAAGGATAGTGGAAATGACGTCACAAAATCTCATCGTCAATATAGTTGTCTGGTTAGCAATTGGCACAAGGAAGTGAAAAACATTATCTAAAATCTCGGTTTTGAGTAGAAGATCTAGTATATAATATAAAAAGCATACCTAATCGACAGTCATGAATATCAATAAAAAAATATTTCGTGTAGACCAACTCGTTTAATCTTTCTGCGTTGTAAGACACTCGTGATATTTTTATTGATATTCACGAAGGTCAATTACTTATACTGGTACTATACTTCTACATCAAAAATAAATTTCTAGCTCAACAGTAATATTAATATATAGACCTGTATAAAGTGAAAATTTAGTAGATGTCTGGCAAACAACTCTCATACAAAATTTCATGTGATTGGTAGTTAATGAGAAAACTTGTATGAAAAGTTTCAACAACAAAAGTTGTCAGAGACAATATAGCTCGCCTGGGAGTAGAGTGACCTCAATGCACAATAACATAACTGTAATTGTAATGTTTAAAAAATTTTTAATGTGATATAAGGAAGTTACATGCCAAATAGGAACAGATCCCTTCCACTAAAAGAATAAGTTCTATAACCAAGTTTTTTTTTATTTGAAATTGCCATCAAGGCAATGTCAAGGTCAAAATGTGATCTACAACTTTGTTACTGCTAGTAAGCTCTCTTCATATTGAACATAACATAGTTGACCAATAGTGGTCAATATATTTATTTATATCCAAACTGTAGTGTATGTTGCTATATTATGATGCCTTGTACGGGTTTTTGATTGATTTAATAAAATTCTTCTTCTTCTTTTTCTATTGAAGTCACATACCAAATATAAACAACCAATCACTAAACAACTAACTTCTAGAAGAAAGGTAATGTTTTTAAAAAGCATGCCCTCAGAAACAGACTTAAGCAAAAGCACTGGAAGCCGAAATTGGTTGATTGATTGATTGATTGATGTTTTACGCCAACTTCAGCAATATTTCAGCTATACCGAACTGTTAAGTATATTAAATAATTAGAATAAGCATATAAAAATATCTTTATAAAACCATATAGCTTTATATAAGTTAAACAAATAACTTAATACCGAAGTTACTTTGAAAAATGTAAAATGTTAAAAACATAATTAAAGAAATTATGGTTTAACTAACAATATTAGAAATAAGAAACTAGTTTAAAATTGATCTTTTTTAAATCTTTCTAAATAAATTGATTGCTTTTCAAAATTGATTGATTTATTGATGTTTTACGCCAACTTCAGCTATATTGTGGCGAGAACTGTTAAATACATTCAACAATTTTAATAAATAATTATATAAAATATAAATATAAAACTATTACAGCTTTATACAAGTAAAACAAGAGTGTAAAATATTAAAAAAACATGATACGAAAAATGTTAGTTTAATATTAGAACTTTATAAATCCATTTAAATCTTATGAAATAAATTGATTGCTTTTAAAAATTGAACGATTTTGTCGCCAGCGACATTTGTAAATAGGTCTGTAAGACAATCAGCAGAATAAAAATCACGCCTCATATCGGCAACATACTGGTATTGTTAAACAATGATATTTTGCAGATATTATTATTGCGTCAGATTAATCTAAAGAATCGTTCATCCAGAAATAACATCTCGCTATAAGCTACTCAATAAAACTAAAATGGAAGCAACATTTGTCATTACTATACCTTACAAGAATCATGCCTGTTAGTTTTGACTTGTAACATAGTCAAATGACATGAAATAATCTGGCAAATTTTCCTCTAAATTGTTTATTGAATAAAACGTAAACCATCCTTTCTCACCCATATCCCCAAACATTCTACCACGGTGTTTCTGGAGGCACACCACTAATTTGGCCTCCTATTGACTCGTATATTAAATGCCGGGATTTCAAAAATTCACATAAAATAGAAATGAATTTTCCCAGGTGCGGGAACTTGTTATTCCGTTAACAGATCACCAACTTTATAAAGTAAATACATTTAAATCATAGTTTGTATGCCAAATAATAAAACAAAATTGAATCGAAACGTTACATAGTCGCAACAGAAAAGTTTCGGTATTTGGTCGTATTTCATTAGACCCGTTCTAGCTTGTTACGCAACTTAATCATGTTTTTTTCAACTGTTCTTTTCTCTCCGTCATTCACCTAGAAATATTCTATGATCAAGTTGATTATAACATGTATCAATTGGCTGGAGTCACCACAAATTAAAAAGCACTATTTTAATAGTACTATTTTATAGGTCTGTCAAAAATTGGCGTATTGAAATGGTGCAGTGCCCCCTTTGACGCATTTGGGGCTTGGGGCCCTGAGTCCGTCTCCATCAGTGGTACTACTCGTCAAGTTATTTTGAATGTTGTATTTATTTTTGTTTGTATAAGGTTCAAAGTTTTTGTTGGACCATGTTTTGAGTTAAGCATCCATTCTCACTCATGCTTTGAGTAAAGCATTCATTCTCACTTTTCCTGGTAGTGATCCAGATACTGGAGACGGGTATACATTTTGTTCCAAAAGTAATACAGAAAATAATATAGGAAATGTACAATATAACAAAAGTTGGACCCCACAAACCGGTCACACGCACTTAAACCAAATTATCAGTAAAACGGGTATTCTCACCAAATAATATAATTGCCTACTTAAAGGGGCCTTAAAGAAGTCAAATCTTGGCAAGGCTTTTGTAAGAAACTTCCTGACATTTTCCGAAACTGCTCTGAAGGTCAGATGAAACCGACAACGAGGACGAATAAAAAGGCAGAGCTAAGAGCACATAATAACACGTGGAAATATTTTTTATGAAGCATTCATTTTTCATTAAAATAATAAAGTTAAAAAATAACATGTGGAAAAACGCACTTAACAACCTAGAAAGACAATTCACAATGACTAGTCAATTGAACAGGTTATACAACACAACAGACTACTAAGGGAATACTTACCTACCTGGTGGAGAAAACGGAAGAAAGTGAGACAAAAGCAGCAACAAAAAAAGCAAAATCTGCGCGTAAATGATCATACAGATGCAACCACTGAGGAAACAAAAGGATTCCAAAACGGAAATGTAGAATACCAGCCTCTCAAACAAACTTACGAGGTTCAAAATTTCAACTAGATTCCAACTCACACAGTGCTAAAAGAAATAACAGTATTTCCCAACAAATCACCAGGATCGACAAAATACATATCATAAGTAAACATCATATAGCAACGTTATCGTCACAATGAGAAACGGACCCAAACGGACACCAAAATTCCTATACGCGAACATTGAATATTACCCATACCATTAGGTTAAATAAGCTGGAATGTTTTTAAACTTTGGAAATACAAAAGATTTCATCAGAATCACATTCTAACCAGCTTGATTAATCCGGCTAGGAATTTTGTTGGGGGAATCCAATAAAATGCTCAAGGAAAGGCCTGCATCAGTATTACCCGGAAAAAAACGAAACCTGAAAAAACACCCAACAAAAGAACGACAGCAGGAACCATACCACATAGATCAAACGACTGCTGAACGTGTTCATGACAGACAAGAAACTGCATCTGACGTTCATGTGGACAAAGAGAAACCAGAAAAACACATATAACAGAACAACAGCAGGAAACATACCACATAGATCAAACGCCTGCTGAACATGTTCATGACAGACAAGAAACTGCATCTGACGTTCATCTGGACAAAGGGAAACCTAAAAAAAACCAACAAAAGAATAACAGGAGGAACCATACCACATAGATCAAACGTCTGATATGGGTAACAACCAAAAGGAGCAAATTAATATTCTCAATGTTTTGAATACCAATATCAAGCTGATGAGATACCCAACCATAGCAGCAAATTTAAGTGCCTTTCAGGGGTTTCATGTATATTTCAACAGAACAGCCCGAATATAATTTAAGTACCATTATTGTTTTTAATTTAAATGTCGTGCTATATTAATTGGATTATTCCATTTCCTTCGTACTTTGTTCTTCATATTCATAACAATTTACATTTGTGTACACCTGTTTACACTCGTACTTTGAATCCTGTCTTTTTATGAGCACGATCAGCGCTTTGGTTGTAAATACTGCAGTGTTAGTTCATAAAATGGATATATTTTTACTAAGTCGGACAAGAAATTTTGAGTTTTCTACCATTATTTTATTATTATTTTTTTTCATGCAGCTGTTTCCATGTACATCTGCTGTCACACCTACTATTACGTCCAATGCAGCAACACTGCAAAAAATAGCAGCAGTACCAAAAAATGCAAATAAGAAATCAGGCGGGAAAAGGTATCTACAGGAACAGCCAGAGCAAAAAACGCTGAAACAAAACAAAGGGTGCATTTTAAAGTAAGTAAGAACCGAACCGTCAGTCTGAAAAGAACAATCCAAGAACAATGGTAACGTCGGAAAAACACAGAAACGAAGACACAACATGAGCACGGCACAGAAAAGAAAAGGAAGACACGCACATAGAGTAAGCATCGGTAGAGTAAGCGTCTCCTGCTTCTTATATGACACCCGCCGTGTTGAACATGTCAACTCTGGCAGTAAAGTCAAATCCGGTAGAGGAAAAAATCTTTAGTGGCAAAGAGAAACATCAGTTGTCATCTGGGAAACAGATATCTCATAGCGGTCCACAAGATCGTGATGTCGACCGTAAAACTTCTGTAGTGATGACCTCAAGTTATAGGCAACATACCCTTGCTTAAGTAGCCTATTTGTAAGCAACCGACCTCAGTCAATGTAGTCACTGTATCGAACACAGGCCCTTGAGTAGCGAATGAGTTGGGAGATGTAAACTCCGTATGCTGGTGCTTTGGAATGTTGCTACAAAGAAAGGGGAAGTTGACTATTGGAAAAGTGAAGTCATCGCGTTTGTCATATAGCCTAGTTTGTAGTGTACACTATTTTAGTGTATATTATTTTAAAATATTTAACTTTCAACTGGTTTTATTTAAGAAGTTGTTTTTATTTCAAATTTAAATGACCGAAAACTGCCAGTTAAGGTGGTGATATTTGATAAAATTTGACCATCTGTAAGTTACAGTCTGAGCTTTGACCAACTAAATTTGCCATTTTAACATGGCATAGCAGAAGAAGGGCGTTATATAAGAATCGGTGATTGATTTAGAACGTTCCTTCATTAGCATTGACCCGGCACCTGAATCAGTTTTCAGGGGTGCTGGCTAGAGCTGCCGGGCGCGTCCCCAGTTAGAAGATGGGGGTATGCCCTGTGTATGCGGGTAGTCAGGTCATAATAAGGAAAGCCAGACCGCGGACCATTGTAATCAAACTGCGTGGAGAAACGCCACGCCCCATGCAGTCTACAGACCCCTTCTTTACTTCTAAAGAGTGCAGAGTCAACAGGACTCGTTTACAAAATGTAGAAGGATTAATTCCCTGCCCCTACCCATTTCTCCCCTTTCTAGTCGCAATCAAAACTCATTGTCTCGGTTGTTCCTTAAAACTTTATTTCTTTCTTCTCTAACTTATGTTTTTTTAAATTGATTAACTTGTTCTCGTCCTGATACAGCTGAAATACTGCTCACTGAACGCTAAAATCTAACTCAACAATCAATCAATTATTAGCATTGTAATTGTCTAATTATACCCCACCCCAATAGGGGAGGTGTACCGTATTTATCTCTGTTCGTCGGTGCTTTTGTCTATGTGTCGAAATGTGCGTCTGTGCAATATTGTGGGAGAGGTTTTTAGACCAACTGTGACTTATAAACTTCTTCATTTATGACAGTGTTATCCCCAGTGAATTTAAACTCATCGTAAATCTTGTTTTCGGTGGTTCGATATAAATTTTACATTGCCATTTATAGTTTGGTCTCCATGTCGGAAGTGGTACATAGTCTTTCCATTGTAACGTGTGAGAGTGTTAATGAAATTTCTGTTACTTTCTCAGTAACTTATCTAAAACACATAAATCAATCTGTCTCGCTCCTTATAGTATGTATGTTTTGTATATGTGTAGAATAGATTAAATAGTGAAACTGTAAATAGTAAACAGATTAATAAACCAGACAGGATTGTAGACACAACAATACGGGACTTCTGAGTCGTGTTCAGTCGGGAAATAACTCTACTATCATACGAAAAAAATCAATACATCAATACAGTGAGATGGTATCACTAATTTATGAACACTGTTGAGCTAAGGGAGCTTTATAATTAATCCATTTGTAGCGCTTCAGGTTAATTGTTTTTCGTCAACTGAAATTAAGTTTAATATTTGTCATGTAGAACAAATTATAAATACACTTCAATTTCATAAATAGTTTGTTTTTAGATGGTATATATTTATATTCAATAGGTCTGGTATCCAATTCTTACTGGTAATTGAGGAGACGGTTTCCACCTTCAATAACACGAGAGTTCCTATCTCGAAAGTCCCGTATTGAAACTTTTGAAAATCAATACGCAGACAAGTTTTCGACAGTACTGTCCACTAACTCGACGGGCACCACAAGATTGATTTTCATTAGTTTTAATTGCCTTGTCATTGATCATGGCTTGTTTATCTATCGTTTCGTGTTTTTCACCATTGTTATCGTATGAACCCTTTTTTTCTAAATTAAGAAAGCCGACAGCTTGAATTGTTGAGACATCATAATGAATGCACGGGATATTATTCCCAAATGTCTTGAAAACGCTTTACCTTACTATTTTCGACCTTTGCAAATCTGTGGCGACCAAATATTACTGCCTGGCCACCAAAAATTTCAATTGTCGACAATTTTGACAATGGTGGCCAACTGGCGACTGACTTTGAGGCCTGTTCGATTCACGGGGGGTAAAAAAAAGACTAGAATATTACTCTCCTGGATGTTCCTTGTCCAGATCTATAAGAAAGACGTTTAATATCCACCATAAATCGTCCTAAAAACGGATTTGCAACAACAAATCTTGCTGGTTTCAATAAAAAAGGTTTTTGCTCTTTGTGACGGCCCAATGGTTACTTCAAGTTGAAGAACAACAATAAAAGCGTTGTTCCATTTGATTAATCTTATCATGCATTTATAGAGATTTTGTCCCATTCACATTTAAAGGGTAAATCTATGCAGATGACTTAATGTTAGTATCAACAAAGGAAAGTGGACTCCAAAATTGTGTAAATAAGCTTGAGAGTTTTGCAGATGAATGGCATTTAAATATTAATCGAAGTAAAACTAAGGTCCTTGTATTTAACAGGAGGGGGCATTTCAAAAGTATAAGAATTTTATTTAAAGGGGTAGCCCTCGACTGTGTGCATGAATATGCATATTTGGGAGTAATGTTTGCTGCCTCAGGTACATTTAAAAGGCCCACAAAGTGATTCATAATAAAGGCTTGAAGGCTCTATTAAATTTAGAAAAACCTTTGGCACAGACGCACCCAATGCGTCTGTGCTATGTCATATATTCAACCATACTGTGAAACCTGTTTTACTGTATGGTTCAGAAATATGGGGTTGTTTTTCCTCCCCAAAAATTAATAAAAGCCCACACTCTTTCATTTCTATGGAAATTGAAAAGATTTTTGTTGAGACTGTAAATACAAAATTTTGTAAATTTGGTCTCGCTGTAAGATCCAATTCATCAAATTGGGCTTGTAGAAGTGAACTTGGGTGTTACCCTCTATTATATGACATACTTAAATATGATTAAATACTGGTGGCATTTAATGAAGCAAGATACAATTGAAAATAATTATATTTTAAAAATGGCCTTGAAAGAGTCATGCTTGCTTGAGAATAACGGGAATGAATCCTGGATTGGATGTGTAAAAGAAACTTTTAAATTTTTAAACCTGGAACATATGTTTTTTGGACCTGAGAAATGGTCTTCCACACATATTATATCAAAAGTTAAAAAACAGTTGAAAGAAAAATTTAATAAATTGTGGATTGACAAAATACAGTCACCGACTGGAACAAATAAAACTTGTGGTAATAAACTTAGAAGTTATGGTAAATTCAAAAATATATACTCAATCGAAAAATACCTGTCTATTGGTACAAAAAAACAAAGATGCCTAATGGCTAAATTAAGAATAAGTGCCAATGATCTCAGAATTGAGCGTGGTAGATATCAAAATCTTGATTATAATGACAGAATATGTCAATAATGTAACACTGATATTAAGGATGAAGTTCATTTCCTTCTATCCTGTAAAAGACTCGATTATATAAGATGCAAATTTCTTGATGAAATAAATAATGTAAATGTAAATTTTCAATCCTTGAATTGTGAAAATATGTTTCTTTGGCTTATGAGTAATGAAGATGTTACTGTTTTATATTCTCAGAGCGAAAAGCCATGATTGATTCCTTGAATATTTGATCGTAAAAGATATTTATATTCACTATATCAGAGACATTTAATTTCATTTAATTAATTGTGTTTTGTATGTCTCTGACTATATGAAAGCCATCATTATATATGACGAGAGTTGTCGCCCCTTTGTGTGATAATCTGCCTTGCATCTGTGAGCATTTATGTGT
The DNA here is from genome assembly GCA_002080025.1 of Modiolus philippinarum. NCBI lineage: Eukaryota > Metazoa > Mollusca > Bivalvia > Mytilida > Modiolidae > Modiolus > Modiolus philippinarum. The sequence continues at coordinate 25,047 of MJUU01069793.1, read as the reverse complement.
GTATATATAATTTTATTTCTCGCTATCTTTTTCCTTTATTTTAATACCTATTATATATAAATTGTAATCAATCAATCAATCATTTTTATTTGTATTATTTGTTTGTAATTATTTCTGCTCCTTTGGGGCGCCGTGATTGGCTAATAAAATATTTGTATCTTGCATTTGTATGGACGCCATTACAACAGCGGATCCAGGATTCTGTAAAAACCTTAACATTTTAGAAAAATCCAATAAATATGTCACTATTCCGTAGGATAAGATGAACTTTAAGAAAAGTGTAATGCATAATTTTAACATTATTTTTTTCTTGGGCGGTAAAACGGAAGGGGTGAAGTCCGTGTGCACTACAAATGATCTGCACGTCTATAAATTGTAATCATACGTGGCAGTCAACATTTTCTATCTCTGTTAGCCGACATGAACACAAAAATAATAGCAAAATATATGTGCACAAGCATTATCTTGTGTCAGGTGTCAGAACTTGACAGAAAGTCTTTGTTGGTTCTTTGTATTTATATAGTACATCGGTATAGACATAATTTTGGAATTGAGTAATGTGCATAGAACGACAAAAATATTTTACTTGCAAGAAAAAATTATATTTGATTATTTATATATGTAACTTCAAATTTGACTACACATAAGAATATTATTGACTGTAATTCCCATAGAGAGTTTCTAACTTAATCATAAAATTAAACAAATATTGATGTCGCCAATACTGACACCAGGAAATTTACGAAATGCTTGTCACAAAAATTACAGAATGGAAATATATAACTCCCACCATATTAAGAGACGTTAGGCAACAACCATTTTCTTATATGGGAGGGACCTGGGATTTTTTTGAAAAAAATATTTTAAGGGCTCAGCTGCCTGAAAAAAATTGAAGATTTTGTTGTACAGCTGAAAAAAAAATTATGTTGTCAACTGCTAGGAAAAAAATATTTGTGGTGAAAGTTGAGAAGTAACAATAAGCAACAGAGAATGAAACAGCAAAACTTCAATCTGAAGAAGATCCAAAAGTATGAGTGGCCTTTCATGTCAGAATAACGATATTTCTAAAACGATACTTTTTTCTATCATGATACTTGTACGAAGTATAAGGATACTAGAATTAAGTATATTGATACTTGTTGGAAGTATCATGATACTTCTTACAAGTATCACGATACTTCTTACAAGTATCGTGATACTTCTTACAAGTATCGTGATGCTTTTTGTACATTACCATACTCTTATTAAATATGTATAATCATAGTTATAGGAAGTATAAATATACTAATAAAAAGTACAATGATACTTGTTAAAAGTATAATGATACTCGTTAAAAGTATAATGATACTTGTTCAAAGTATAACGATACTTCTTAAAAGTATAATGATACTTCTTAAAAGTATAATGATACTTCTTAATTAAGAAGTATAATGATACTTCTTAAAAGTATAATGATACTTTTGGAAGTATAATTATATTTGTCAAAAGTATAGTGATACGGTTTAAAGTATATCGATACTTGTAAGAAGTATACTGATACTTGCTGGAAGTATCATGATACTTGTAAAAAGTATCGTGATACTTGTTAAAAGTACAATGATACTTGTAAAAGGTATAACGGTAAATACTTACGTATTTTATTGGTATCAAAGTATAAAGTTATTTGTTTCAAGTATAATGATATTTTTAATATTATGAAAACATAATAAATAGTAACAAAAGTAACATATATATAATTAAAATTTTATAAGCCAATCACAGGAAACGTTACAACAAGGCTTTTGAGTATAATCGCGCCGATTTTCAATGAAGATAATCCGAATAACACTCGGTTCCTTTCCGCGTCCGATTTTTTATTTCATGAGCGAGATGCGAGATGGCTGGCTCGACAGACAAAGAAAGGTTTCTTTCGAGAGTTCAAAACACGATAGATTATTGCGTACGCCTCCTTACATCAGATGCCATGAATTCGGATGTGGCAT
>MJUU01069787.1:83642-116257 GCA_002080025.1 Modiolus philippinarum | reverse complement strand
CGATTACAGCTGATTACGATTAACGATTACGATTACCCCAAGCCTGATATAAACTAAAAAAGAAAATTCTTTACTTGAAAATGGTTTCGGAGTATGACCCTGATGGTTGGCTGGGATTTATTATTGGATCAAAGAAATTTTATGATTTTAGTGGAAAATATCCCTTTCAACAAAAAGTTTCAGAACTTTTAAAAGCTAAACAGCTAGAGTATTCGTCCAGAGAAAATAATATACAGAAAGATGAGAACGAACACACTCTACAAGCGGTAAGATAATGGGGTCTGTAAATCTTGTCATGTGTCAAATGAAATTCACGAGGATTAGTTACAAGCATTGCCTAAATGATGGTATTAAACAATTGGGTTCGTAATGATCATTGATTAAAACACATTTAAAGACTTTAATGGGAAACAAGCAGCCATCGATATTTTAATTAGATCCTTAAACAGGAGAATACTAATGCGTCAGCAAAAACTTAAACCTTGCTTCTGGAATTGAGATTTCTGAGCTAGGATGTTGATATTTGGTATGTGACTTCTTTATGATAAAGACGCACTGGAAGTACCATATTTGTATAGATTTTTTACCTATCCCCGAAAGCTATCTTTAAAAAAAACTTTAAACCCAGCTCCTAGAATCTGGTCATTAAGTTCTAGGTTGTTAATATTTGGTATGTGACTTGCATATAATCAATGTTTCATGGAGGTACCATATTTGTATAGATTTTTTACCTATGGCTATCTTTAAAAAAAACTTTAAAACCCAGCTCCTAGAATCTGGTCAATAAGTGCTAAGTTGTTAATATTTGGTACGTGACTTGCATATGATCAATGTTTCATGGAGGTACCATATTTGTAGACATTTTGACCTAGACCTTGCCTAGGGACAATTCTTAAAACTGAACCTTGCTTCTGGAAAGTAGTCATTAAGTGCTAGAGTGTTCATATTTGGTATGTGACTTGCATAGAATGAGAGCTTCGTCGAGGTACCTTAGTTGTATACAATTTGACCTTGACCTTGCCTTATAGCATTTTTTAAAGACTTTACCATTTCTTCTACATTACGTAGCAGGTAGCTAGTATGAGAACTTGAATATGTGAACTTGACATCGATATCGTTTGTTTTTTTTAATTAAAAATGCAATTACAAAGAGACAATACTTGGAGCTAAAACCGAAGAGTTACGTTGTGTTCTGACAACTCTTGCTTTAGACCGGTTTCCCTTCCCTATTGCATATCACATTTTACCCTCATACTTTTCTTATCATCTTGGCTTGTTAAAGTAAGTGTTAGTTTTTGATACGCAGGCTTTCACATTAAAGATGTGAAACGCAAAAGCTTTAGACTTCCTTGTATGATCCTTATGATCCTATGTTAGACTCATATAAGATTACCGTTTTTCATGACCAATTACTGAAGTTATATTTTAACGCAAATTTTTTAATGTCTCACGTAAACGGCATGTATCTAGTTCTTCATTATACACATGCTATACAGGTTCGGCAGTTTTGACCCTGCAACGCCAAACCCCTTTGTCATAATACCATAAAGTTAAACAATAGATGTTTTATTCTTGACTTTATTCTTATGTGTATTTGATTTTGACACAATGTTGGGAAAATGTATGTATATACATTTGTATATAAGTGAAATACTGATTAAAATGTAGATATCTATGCATTATTTAGATTCCAGTTCAATCGACTATTGTTACCTCAGCTAAATCCACTCAAAGTCAACTGGAGTGTGTCCAGAACTGGTCAAACGATGACGTAGAATCATGGCTAGCAAAAAATCATTTTAATAGGTAAATAGATATCTCTTATTATTCTATTCATTTGAAGCGCATAATTTGTTGTTTATTCAGTTGATTTAAAATTCTTTTTTATGAAAAGAACATTTTTTGCGTCGTTAATGAAAGAAATATACAATGAATGCCTCATGGTGACTTCTGGATGAAGAACAACAATAAAAGCGTTGTTCCATTGCTTGGTTTTAACATGTATTTATAGAGACTTTGTCTTATGTGCATTTACTCCATAATCTTTCAATGTTTATTATTGGTTATCAAATTCTATGCTATCGTTGTGATGTTTTTCAGCTGGTCTAATACACAATGAGAGGCCTTGCATATCATAGTTATAAACTCATAGAAGTTTTCCTCAATAAAGACCATCGATAAAAAAATCGAATGCCTACATTTCAAGACAATAAAGATTCTACTACGTATATGCATGAATTGATAATTTTAAAGGACTCACATTGAAGGTCAGTTTGAAACATATTTGTTTCTGTCCATGTATGTTTTCGAGTGATTAAATGACACTCTTCATCACAAAGACGACTTTGTTTTGAGTTTTAAAACATGCATACATCTTACTGTTTAATATTTTGAAAGTAATTTGTAAATTAATTGACAAGTATTAAAAATGTCTTTTGCAGGAAATCTTTCAAAGACTTAGAAGGATATGATGTTGCATTTTTATGTGTACTTGTAAATGAGGTATATGTTATCAGTTTGTTTTCCAATTTTTAATTATGGGATAAAAGGTTCAAACCATACAGTCATTTTATTTTGTTGGAAGTTGTAATATAGTATATGACAAAGGGATTTTTAACTTTGTAACTTGTCATGTTACTTCGAAAATTTTAGATAGATTAGACAATTTCTTGAATATTTTGGTTAATGCAACCATGATTCGTAGCCACAAAAAAGGTAGAAATAATGAAAAATATGCGAGAAACAATCAAAGTTAAAAAAATTTTGCTCAGCAAGAAGCACATACTCAACTTTCTGCTATATTCTCCCTATTCATATCCAGTATTCGATTTTTTCGAACTTAACTATGACGTCCTAGGAAAATGTCTTTCAATTTTTGTTTGAAATGTCATCTATTTTCGCTAAAAATACAACTACCAGATGAAATATTCAAAATTCAACGATTCCATCATTAGGGCCCGCATCGAGATGCGGGTGCCCTATAGTTTTCACTTTGTCTGTCCGTCTGTCCGTCCGTCGTCTGTCGTCAAAGATTTCTTGGCATGTATTCGTGGGATTACTTTGAAATTTGGCCTGAAGCTTGGAAATGATTAGTTGTATTGTGTAAGCAATTGTCAAGTTTGTCAGAATGCCACTTCCTGTTTGCCGATACTTTGATTTGTTTACTTTAGCAAATTTTTCGTCACAGATTTTTTGGCTTCTACAATAGGGAATGATTTGAAATTTGGTCTGGAGCTTGGAAATGATGACTTGTATTGTGTAAACAATTTTCAAGTTTGTCGGGTATCCACTTCCTGTTTGCCGATACTTTGATTTTTTTTTCTCTGAACATAATTTTCGTCAATGATTGCTTGGCTGAAGTTTGGAAATGATGAGGTGTTTTGTGTAAGCGATTTTCAAGTTTGTCGGACTCCTGCTTCCTGTTTGCCGATACTTTGATTTTTTTACTTTTAACAAAGTTTTCGACACATATTTCTTGGCTTATACCATGGGGAATGATTTGAAATTTGACCTGGTGCTTGGAAATGATAACTTTTATTGTGTAAGCAATTTTCAAGTTTGTCGGGCATCCACTTCCTGTTTGCCGATACTTTGATTTTTTTCTAAGAACAAAATTTTCGTTACAGATTTCATCGCTTCTTCAATAGGGAATTATTTGAAATTTGGTCTGAAGCTTGATAATAATGAGTTGTATTGTGTAAGCAATTTTCAACATTGTCGGGCATCCACTTCCTGTTTGCCGATACTTTGATTTTCTACTATCAACGAAATTTTCGTCACAGATTTCTTGGCTTCTACAATAGGGAATGGTTTGAAATTTGGTCTGAAGCTTGAAAATGATGACTTGTATTGTGTGAGTGACTTATAGGTTTGTCACTGGATTCACAGATTTTTTGGCTTCTACAATAGGGAATGGTTTGAAATTTGGTCTGAAGCTTGGAAATGATGATTTGTATTGTGTGAGTGACTTATAGGTTTGTCACTGAATTACTTTCTGTTTTGCTGACACTTTGATTTTTAAATTTAAATGACTTGATATTTAGTCTGAAAGTAAGAAATGATATAGTGTGGTAAAACTTCAAGAAATCACTGTATTCGGCAAATTACTGTATCAACACATTAAAGTATCATACAGAATTTGAATCCACACTCATCTGATTTTTACTTTTGTCCAGAGTTTCAGGATCGAAATTGCGGGGCCCTTCCGACAACGCCAGTTTCGACATGCTCTAGTTTTTTTTAAAGTTTGATCGAAAGTGGATTAATTTGATCTTTTGTTGACACACTTCAGTAGTAACATTGATTTTGCTCAAATATATCGGCATGCCACACGTTGTCTTGATCAAGCAAAAAGAAAACACAACAGTTTATGTCCAAATTGAAATTCTGTTCAACCTTGTATTTCATATCCTAGCATTTGTTACTGAATATTTGAGAATTAAATTACGAAATACCGATGTCATTGTACATTTTCTTACTGCATATTGCCATTTCGACACTTTTCGTCTATTTGAAAAACGAAAAAATCATGAATTGATCAAAACAGATGTTTAAGACAATGTTTTATCAATTTAAAAAAATATAAGATTATTGCACTGTTTGCATCGTTCTTAGTTGTATTCTGTATCACTCAATACCACAAACCCATATGAAATGTTAACAGAGCGTGTATTGAATGTGAACAGAAGATTGTTTTTTTTTTCTAATTTTTTTCCTTTCTTTTCTTTTATAGGGAAAAGCGAAATTTTTCTTTTTAATTATGAAACTGCCGGGTTTTAAACTGAAAAGGCAAACTGGAGCCGATTCTCACTTTCATAAAGACCAAACATTTCTTTTCATTAGATTGAATTGAGGCTCATATCAGCATAATTGATCCTTAAACAACCTGTTATATTGGGAGAAAGTTTTTGTAAAAATATAGTTTAATAAATGATTTTTTTTCCATTGATTATGAATTCTTTAGGCTTCACATTGCTGATGTTTTTGATCTGTGGCATTTTCAGTAATGATTTCTGTTAAATATGTACATGTTCTGTTTTTCATAAAAATGGGATTTTTGCATATCCTTTATCCAGTTGTATTTTGCTTGCTGTTCATTAAATTGAAATAAAACAAAATGAAGCAAATTTAAAGAACAAAATGCACCTGTATTCTTTGTAACAAAAATTGTTTCTTTTTTCAAAACGTTTTTGAAACATGTGTTAGTATTTTTTTCTCAGGTACAAATACAATCTTTAACTCGTGTTCTTTTTTTCTTTATTTCAGTGTCCTGAATTTTTTTATCAGACACTAAAGGAACAACTAGGAATAAAGGATATTCATACTATGGCACGTTTACGCTTTGCATTAAATTCTTTGAACATTCATTTATTATATTTGTCAAGACAACGACTTTCTGAATTAAAAAAAAACAATAGAAAAGAAATTAATTGTTGTGTAAGTTAGATACAATTCTTCCGAAGAATTACATTTAAATGTTTGAATGTTATTTACGAATGAAATTAAGAATCACTTTTGAAAGCTATATAAGGGATACATTGATTTCAGCCATGTAAATGTGGAATTTGCCAACACTGAAAAATGAAGTGTTGTTTAAATGGTCACCTGTGGAGCTCAAATGTGCTTGGAATACTGTTAATTCTTTATAGGAAATGACCCTCTAAATACTGTATTTGAAAAATGCATATGCAAGCTAGATGAAAGTAGATGTGCCCCTACATATGATATGCTATCGTCTTTTTATGCCATCGTCTTTTCCTGATTCTATCTCATCCTGCAGACACTTTCAACAAACGTGGCATCCGATTGACCCTGACTTATCAAGAAGCTGTCTTGAAATTATCAAAGAATTCTACCAACTTTTGGAAAGCAGTGTCCTTTTTATCCTTTTCTAAAAAAATAAATCTGATTTAATGAATCATCTTTTATATTTTCTGTTATCAATTTTGATTTCAAAATATCCTCACCAATACACAAAAATACCAATGAGACGTCCACAAAATGCAAAAAATATGTATCTAATGACTTTATATAACATTATGACTTCAGAACGAACGGTAAGAAAAGTGGAAACAATGTAGTGTTGCTGCACTGACAGCCTTGCTTCGTTTCGAGTTGCTAATGTGGTTTGATCATAACAATACACCTTTTAGAAGTAATGCTTCCAAAAATATTGTGCAGTAATAAAATAACTGCAAAAACATTTTATTTGATAAAATTGTCGAAAAAAATAAAGTCATAATATAGTTATTTCCTGTGCAACTTTTAGAGAATTTGACACAAACCTGATAAAGTTTTCGAAAGAAGTAGGAAATACAAGACGACAACACGTTATCTGACTTGTGACGGTTGATGTATCTATAGAATAATGGTAGTTTTGAAGGTCGAGACAGAAAATATAACCATATCGCGGCGAGTCCGTGATACTACTGATATTTTCTGTAGAGACATGCAAAACTACCGTTAATGTTTTTATCGGCAACGTCATAAGAATCATGACGTCATATTCGTGACGTCATTGTCTGATATTTCCTTGTATCAGTCAGTAAGATGTAGAAGAAAAATGTACACATTGCCGATAAAGTGAAATATCAGAATATGAAGCTTGCAGTGGATGTAACTTTGTGTAACTTGAGTGCTTAGTGTTTACTTTAAGTGCGGAAATTATTACACCTTCATTAACTTTCCTTAAAAATAAAAACATAGCCAGTTGTTGCTTTCCAGACACATTAAAACATGCTAGAGTGTCCCCCATATATAAGGGAGGTGCAAAGGATATTCCTTCAAATTATCGTCCTATTTCTGTTTTATGTACCATTTCTAAAATTTTTGAAAGACATATTTGTTCCCAGCTATATGAGTTCTTAAATAGTAACAAATTACTGCACATAGCGCAATCAGGTTTCCGTCGTTGTTATTCTTGCCAGACTGCACTAACAAAATTAGTAGATGAATGGTTGAAACATCTTGATGATGGTGAAATAGTTGGTAATGTGTTTATAGATTTCAGTAAAGCTTTCGATCTTGTTAATCATGTCATATTGTTAGAAAAACTTAAACTTTATAACGTTGGGGAAAAGGCCTTAGAGTGGTTAAAGTCATATTTAAGTCATAGACAACAAGAATTTCATTTTGGTAATATCAAATCTAAAAGAAATGAAATAAGACACGGTGTTCCTCAGGGATCAGTTCTGGCTCCTCTTTTATTCATAGTTTATATTAATGACTTGCCTCTCTATGTTGAAAAATCTGATTTGGATTTATATGCAGATGATTCTACTCTACACTGTCACAATACAAACATTGAGTATATAAATGATACTCTACAAAATGATATCTAAAATATTGAAAAATGGTGCCAGAATAATAGCATGAAAATCAATGCGCAAAAAACTAAATGTATGACTCTAGGCTCAAAACAAAATCTGGCCAGGCTACCAGGGTTAAATATTCAAATAAATGAGATATTCTTGAAAATGTTGATTCATTCAAATTGCTTGGTGTATGCGTAGATGAAAATTTAAGTTGGGAAGAACAAGTAAAGCGAATATGTAAAATAATATCATCTAAAATATCTCTTTTGTATAAAATCAAAGAATATCTACCAGCACATGTAAAACAGCTCTTTTACAATAGTTACATATTACCATACATAGATTAATGTAGTACTGTTTGGGGAAGTATACCTAAAAAATATTCAGATAGAATCTTAAAGCTTCAAAAAAAGGCTGCAAGAATTATACTTGATTGCGACATTTAATTTCCATCAAATTTAATGTTTTCGTCATTGAAATGGTTATCTTTTACAAATAGAGTGAATTATCAAAAAATGCATTTTAATGTATAAAGTAGTAAATAAACTTGTTCCTGAATATTTATTTACATCTACAAAAGAAGAAGTTCAAAATTATCACTTAAGATCTACTTCGAAAAATGACTTGTTTTTGCCTAGATCCAATACCAATTTTTATAAAAGATCTTTCAATTACTCAGCAGTCAAGTTATGGAATAATCTACCATACAGCATTAAAAACAGTAGAAACTTGGAATCATTTAAATCATCTTGTTTTTCTTATTTTTTGGAAAATGGAGACTCTTCAATAGTCAAATGAGGTTTATTGAATTAATATTGTAAAAATATGGTATTATGTGTATTTTGTATTATTGTATTTTATATATGCATTTATTGTTTTTATTTTATAAGAGGGCCTCAATGAAAATTAGACAGGTTCTAACTGAGTCACCCTCTCTAAAAAAGCATTAACTTACTTACTTACTTACTTACATACTTAAATTCTACATCACAAGTCATTGTGAAATTTTATCATTAAGTTTCTTTACAAAATGGAATTCCTATTTTGGGTTAGAAGCCATGTCAATTCTGCAAAATTGGCTAAATTAGTTACACAATTTGGTGTATTGGCTAGCACATATTTTCAAGGATTCCATACAAAGATATTTATGCGATAATGGGTGAATTAAAACCATTACAGTTACATCAAGTTGAAACCAATCATTCTCGCTACTGACAAAGAACACCATACAAACATCAGGATAACTGGATTTGGTATCGAAAAATACTGTTGCCAGTTCTATGATTGAACCGGTAATGGATACCTTACATTCTCACTTCTCTGTAGCAGTGTAGATATGTATATGTTATCGGGCTCTTGACAGCTATACATCGTAAGATATAAGCCCGTGAGCCAGAATATGAAGCACAGGAGTGAGTGAGCGTAGCTTCATATTCTGGCGATCGGGGTAATATTTTACAATACATCAGCTGTCAAAACTTGTTTATCATCCTTTATTTTGTATTTTAAATTTGCATTTATTTAAGTGAAGTTTCAAATTCTCCCAAAGTTGCGCAGGAAATTCGACATACATTTCATTTTCAGCAATTTTCAGCTTTAAAAACTCGCTTTGTAGTTTTTTTTTTTTTTTTCATTTTATGGACAAAGGTTCTGTAACTGGAGGAATATTTTGAAAGAACTGCTTGAACAAAGAGTCGAGCTTGAATGTTGGAACAACCTTTGGTTGTTACGATATTCTATCGTTCCTTTAAGCTCTTATGCCGTCATAATGTGAAAACGTCAAAGCCCTGCAGGATATATCAACAAGCCAGTTTCTACAATTTTTCTGATGCCTAGTTTATCTATTTGTGTAATCATGACTCTGTTTTGAATACTTAATCGGAAAGAGCAAATGCAATAGAATTTATTTTTATCCGTTTGATTTCGTGTGAAAACTCAAGTAAAAGTTTTTGCCTTTGAAAGTTTGGGAGAATCACTTGATATATCCAGGTCAACCTTTAATATATCCTGATCACCGAATATGGCTTTTGCGGAAAGGCTCTGCAGGCTGATATAACCACGGGGAAGGATTATAAACATTGATAAAAACAACACAGACGTGGACTATTTACTTAATGTTTACTTAAAATGAAATGGTCAAAAGTAATTTTAAAGTAGGTCAGATTGTGAATTAAATACTGTTTAGAAAAAAAAATATGTTCTCTACACTAACATTGCTTTATTTAACAACACCGATAAATTGGAACCGTTACATTACATATTCATACATTTTAGTACTAATATCTATGTTCCTTTTAGAGCAACATGGACAGTCTTCGACCACGTAACGTATTTCCGCATGTATGGCGTAATGAACGGATTCTGCATATATTTTAAATGCATATTATTGTATTTAAACCTGCACAATTGAACCATTTTCAAATTTGTAAGGTTTGGAGTCATGTTAAAGAAAAGTTAGGTCAATCGGCAGTTTTCGACCATTTTCATGTATTTTCGACCACTATGGGCATTTTTGTAAGCTTCCAAATGAACTTTGTTTTGTTTTTGAAAGGGGTTTTAGAATCAACCTTCTTGTACTTTTTTGATCTTCGAGAGTGAATCGTAGATTTTTTCTGTTGCAAAGCCAGCTTGCTCGGGACACAACAGCTGAGCCGGGAAACGGGCATGTACAACAATGAAATTAAATATCTAAATTTACAATAAGAAACCTTCATTTTATAAGGCACCTTTCATAATATTATCAGCTTGTGCTTCCAGTTTTTAAAACAAACCTTTGGGTTCTTTGAAAAAGTAAACAAAGGTGTTCAGCAGATGAAAAAAGACTGGTCATAGTTAGCCGAAGCTGCTATTTGCAAGATCTATGTGTTGACTGTTTCATCCGATCATGAAAAATAACAAGGATTTTATAGTTTTATTATAAATATATTTTATTTTAATGTATTATTCATATTTCAATTGTATGATATGAGGTGACTTCCAAGCACTAAGGAGGATGCCGTCTTATAAAGGTTGGTGTAATATCTTTTGCTGCAAAACGTCATTACCAATTGGAGTTAATGTAATTGATTACCAAACTTTATATGATATCTGATTTGAAATGCTTCAGACTACATTTCTGTCAGGGCCTTGAAGTTAACTGCATGCATGCACGTGAATGTTTTCTGAATGCATGACACTACGTACCCGTACAGTAAATTCCTCGTTTTACGAAAGTGGCCAAAAACTGCATCCAGTCGAAAATACCCGCCGTTACTCTACTTTTGCAGCTCAAAATAAATAAAATTTAAATCATATATGGTTTATTTAAGCTCTATAGGTATCGGTATTATTATACCCCACAAACGAAGTTTAAATAGGTCCGAACTTTTTATGCAGGACTGGTTATCAGTCATTAGGTAGACTAAAAGATTTATCACGAATATCATGTCACTATGCCCCACTACGCAAGAGTTGTTGTTGGATTCTAGTGATGCCATTATTTGCAATATCCTGTGACAATGGATTGTTTCTAGACTCGCTTTTTACATTGCTGCTTTATTTTCATTTCAATAGCTTAGGAGAACAGCATTATCTTATAACAAATAATGAATATAAGTTGGAAAAAAGAAGGGAAACGGGGAATGTGTCGAAGAGACAACGACCTAAAGGGGGGGTAATAACAACTCGAAGCAACAATAAGATCTTCAATAAAAGGTGAGGAAGTTGTTGACATGAATCATAATGTTAAACACCGACAAGCTAATATAATCAATACCAATGAAAACGCAACACCTGCTATTCATACGATTGAAATTTTCTGTCAAGTTATAGAATGCTTTTTGCTTCATTTGCTAAATATTGCTGAAGAGTATTTTTGAAATGTTTAAATCCTTGATTTATAAACTACAGCATCAACTAATGATCAAGCGGTCAAAATAAAAAAAAACACAATTTAAAGTCATCAGTACAGAAGTATCACGATCTTATGGGCACTATGGGGAATCAGCAGAAATGCGCCTGACACATTCCAAAAGAAGCTGACAAAATTTCAAATCGATTTAAGGTAGATAGACACTGTTGCGCTGCGCAATTCAATCGCGCATTAGAAAAATAAAGAGTCAGATACAGGGCAGGTTTGATTTTAGGGCCTTTGTGGCGTCATAATAAAATGACAAATGACAGATGTAAAACGTCATATTTCGTTTATTTTCCCGCGAATTCTAAATATCTAAATTTTTGTAATTTTTGTTGAAAACTATGGAGTATCTCACTCACGCAAAGCTCTGTCCTTAGCTTATTTTGGCTTTAATTTTAGATCATTTTGGGTATTCGTTCTCTATCAGTTTTTTAACATATTTAATTTTATGGTCTTCCAAAAGTTTTGATTTTATCTACACTGAAGAGACATAAGTTGTCGAAATGCGCATATGCAGAAAATAAATTCACAGTAACATCGGTACTTAGTTATTTAACTCCTCCCTTTTCCCGTAAATAATGTTTAATCCGGAAACTTTGTAAAATATCTCTGTAAAAAGCATGGTGACATATACATCTTTTTATTGTTACCAATAAATTACATCATAAACTATCATTTCACAAAAATACATCAAATTCTCATGGATAAAACGTTCATTTTCATTAAGCTAAAAATTGCCATTTTATATTTTCCACGTGCATTCTATGTAAATTTAGGTGAAAAAATGGCTAAAAATGAGCAAACTTTGTTCTCAATTCTATAAAAAGCAAGCATGAAGACCCACGTTTTTTATTACAGATTTCGGGTAAGTAGGATTGGTTCTTCAATTGTGCTGATTTACGACAACATCTCATGGATATGAATATTATTGTCTATCTACCTTAACGTCGTTCAGCGAAGATCAAAGCGGATGTGATGTCCGGTCAATCATGGCATTTTAAGAAACATCCAATTTTATTTTTTTAAGTATGTGGTAGTATGATATTTGATTGATTTAATCAAATATCAGATAGTACTTATATTTAGTTTAGTGTAGTTAGTTAGTTAGTTTTTAATTAGTTATACTTAGTTTTAGTATTTAGAAGTATAGTAGTATATAGAGTTTCTTAGTATTTGATTTCTAAACTTCTTTTCTACGTTCTATATTTTCCCTTTCTCTTCATGATGTTACTTTTGGTGGGAAATTTCTATTGATTCTATTGGTCAATTTCACAGGAAGTCAGGTCAACTAGATTACTCTTTGTTTAGACTGTAATGGAGAAAGTTGTCAATTTCTCTCCTGCCTGACATTTCCATAGTAGTGAAACCATACTCAACCATATTCAACTATACTTTATCCTACTTTATCTTGGGTACATCAGTTTCACACTACAGGTCAGTTATTTTCATATTTCTAACCAGAAACTAATATTTTATCCTGTTATTGTTTGAATGAGAGATGAATGAATGAGGAGAATGTATGAGGGTAGAGAAAGTGATTAAATCATAATAAAATGATAATTCTTAAATACATAAATACTTTAATTCATACATGAATAACTTCAGTTCATATAAATAAATCATTTGATATAAATAAATCAGTTTTACATAACTCGGTGCATACAATATATGCACAGGCAGTTAAATTTTACACATAATGGAGTAAATGATTTACAATCAATCGGTATGATTAGATATATCATACAGGTACTGAACAATGTATATTTTTATTATGTGTGAGGTAAAAGTCCTGAATATTGGACTTATGAATGTTAATTTTATATTATTCAGGATGTTATATTGAAGACCAGCAGCCATTGTATTTTTTACTATTGCTAGAGGTTTCCATTGAGATCAGACGTAGTACATGTACCTATATAACAGATATATGGTAAGAATACTGTTCTGTGTATTTTTATTTCATTTGGTTATGTTAATTTTAGTTAGCATGCTGTTTGCATGTATTTTTGTTATTTACATATATTTCTAAGTCACAGTCACATATTTCATATAATAAATATATGGAAGTATTTGTACATACAACAAAACATATTTCATGAAGTTATGGAGTATTTGATATTTGAATTTATATTGAGACACAGGAATATTTTTGAGTTATTCCCCTTTGTATAGTTAGTTGGAATAGAATGTGACATACTTATGATTGTTATATTTGTATTTTGTAGGGTATTTATTTATCTACACATCTGTAATAAAATCTATATAGAACCCTAGGAGTGTTCCTTTGTGTTATTGAAGCCTTTGGGGCCTGTTAAAAGTATTTTAAAGATTAAATGAAAATCGATCCAAAAATTGAGATGTATTTAAATGTTAATTGTGGGTTAACCTAGCTGGTAACAAAATTAATTATGCTCGAATTAGCGCCAAAATACCATTAATGGGATACCAATCCATGTATTTCAGTTGTTTTAGTCTAAAAACAGTTACGTAGAGCATTGTTAGATGACGTATTATTACAGCTATATTAACAGTTACATTTGTTGAAAATATCATTTCTAGAAAAATAGATTTGATATTAAGTGTTGCTTTTTCATTGATACTCAGTATATTTGTTCAAATACTGCTAGTATTTTCACTTATGACCATGTCATTATACCTAATTTTGTCGATTGTTGGCATAAACAAACACAAATTTTAATTAAATCTGCTGAATATTTAATATGAAAAATAAAAGTAATAGTTTGTCGATTTTTCTTCAATATTTGTCACATGTTGTATCTGAAGATATAAAAAAACAGTTGCAAAGTATATCTTTACATGACAAAAGCGAAAGTTTTTAAGCATTCCACATAACACAGAAAAGACTTAATATTGACGTTTTTAACTGATACAGTACATGACTTAAACTGACATAAATTGATCGCGTTCGAAGCGGTTATCCTTGCCGTTCCGGAGCACTTGATAATACGTACAACTTATGTGGTGCTGATGATTAATTTTGTTGTGTTCCTGTTGTTTGTTTGGGGGGCATGCCTCACTTTGTGTTGTATTTGAACACCCATGCTCTTTTATGTCTTTTTTTGACGATTTATTGATCAAATGATACATGTCTAGACATGCTACAATTAGTTTCCGCGTCCATATCAGCAGATTGATATATAGATTTTGTGAGTGCTGGTCGATTTCAGAACACAAATTCAATAGACTAAAAATGTTCAATATGAATTTAGCAATACTTGAGATATATCAAGACAAAATTATATTTGTGAACCCAAGTAAGAGCTATTTAGAAAGGCCACTTTGACCGGAAATGTTGATCACAACTTGACTAATTGGCTTTAATTTATATAATATATAAACAAAGAATCTCAAGAAACAGTGTAAATAAAAGGATTAACTGCTTGAAAAAAATATATTTGTTTCTTCTTTGATGTGTTCATGTTTATAGTCGCATTCTAAATTGGTCCAATAACCCAAGCAGAACTGGTTGGAATTTTCATTTTCATTCTGCATTGATTTTCATTCAGTTTGTCATTCAAGACCAAACTTTAAAAAAAATATTTAAACAGTAACTTCGGTATTTTGTTATTTGTTACCACTGGGCCGATGCCTCTGCTGGTGGACTGTTAGTATTCACCAACCAATTAGTCAGTACTTCGGTGTTCACCCGAAAACCGATTGTATTGAAACTTGCAATATCTAAATATTACAAAATTTGGTTTAAACTAAGGAGTATCTCCCTTACGCATAGCTCTGTCCTTAGCTGAATTTTGGCTTTTCTATTTAGATCTTTTTGGTTATGTGTACTCTACCAGCTTTAACATGTTTTGTCAGGTAATGGACCTCCAAAAGTTTTGGTTTGATCTGCACTGATGAGACATAACTTGTCGAAATGCGCATATGCAGAAAATAAATTAACAGAAACTTCGATATTTTTTTATTTAACTAAACAAACAGCCAATGAAAGTCCTAATCTATATATCACTTTACAATTTCAACAGTATGTATGAATGTTATGAATTGTTAAATAAAAAGCGAAATTCTACTCACGTGTAAAGAAATCTCCGGTGTTATTAAGACTTCTACTTTTGCTTTGGTTTCTTGCTTTCCATTCCAAGTTCGGCAAGTTGTTGTGCAGCTTTATAAAATGCAAAATTTACACATCTACACATTTTGGTTGCTTAGTTGCCCACTTCTAAAATTTGTATCTTTTTACTGAATATATATATATATACAGCTATTATAGCTTGCAAAATGTTACAAAAAATAAATTAAAAAAAATATCCTTGACTTTTTTTTCTTTTTTTTTCAAGCAATTAAGAAAAACGCATTTAGCAAGCCGAAGATTAATATTAAAATCATTCGGTAAAATTAATTTTTGATGCATGATACATACAAAGCGTTCCTAATGCATGGCTGCATTGTTTTTACATGAGTCTTGTGATGAATTTAGAAAACATAGTGACGTCGTGCACGATATTGGTACCACCGAACGTAACGTCAAAAAGCATATATTTTTTCAGTTTTCGAAGACGTCGTATTGATAAAGTAAAGACGTCCTGGTTCCTTTTTTTATCATTTTTCTTTCTGTCTTGCATTCTTTAAATTTGTTTTTGTTACCAACTACATTTTTCTACCTATTATCACTTTTTGTTTGTATACAGATTATATATGAATATATAATTAAAAGCTATTTATATGGTTCGCGTCTTTCCTTCTGCATCTTTGTTTTCCCAATACCTTATAGCAGGTTCTAAGGTTTACTACTTTTGTATGATCCTTGCTAACGGCAAAAAGAAACCCGCTAGTTTTGGGCGAATATAAAGGTCCATGTTATAAGGATATACGTTGCAAAGTGGTACCGATGCGATCAGCAATAATGACCACCTGGATTTTTTTCGAAATTCCTTTTTACCACACCCCCATAAAAATCATGAATGAAATAGAGTGTATTCGTGGTTTATCCTATATAGTTTCCAGTTAACTATATCAAGAGGTATGACATAGGGACAGAACAGTTAAAGTGGCTCTTCATCTCCAGGCAAGGTGTAAATAATTTAAAAAAATATTATGCATGAATTCGCATCACAATTCTTGTTTTATTTACGTGAATACGGAGAAATTATATGAAAGGCCGTTTGTGTCAGACTTCTATCCACTGCAGTTTATTTATAAATCGGATGAATAATTCATCTTGTATTATCTTATTTACCTGTATTAAGGGGGGTGGACAGGGGTGTCTTTCTCCTCTCTCTCGTCCCTTTCTCCTGTCTCCAACCCATCGCTCCTTTCTAATGACCTTTCTCTTTATCCCATCTTTTCTCCTTTTCATTTCTTTTTCTCTTCTCCCGTCCCCTTTCACCCGCTCATCTCTCCTCTCTCTCGGTTCCCATTTATCATCCTGTCCACTCCCTCCGTTTTTGTTCGTGTGTGTATTTTTTAATGACAAAGTTGTTTCTGATTTTTTGAAACCTATTTAAAAAACAAGTCGTATTTCAGTATATACAATGCGTTGATTTTCAACAATGTAAACGTCTTTTTGAGCCACTGAACGTCGTTCACATCTTTTGTGACATTTAATTTCGAAATCGGAAATTCGTAATATGTTCGTCGATTTTTAAGATATCGACATTATCGAATAGGTAAACAGGAGGCAACAAGATGCACATTTATAATGTGAATGATTCTATGCTTTTCAAAATCTTTATTTTAAAATTAATGAGTTCTTAAACTTGGCGGCGACATCAGTCCGACGCAAGTTTTTGCATTCCGCATGGTTTGTGACATTTTCAAGCGAAATCGAAAAACTTCGAAATTTTGGCTTAAAAATGAAGGTATTTACAATACAGAGTCATTATTTAAAACTAGACGAAATGCAAATTTTAAAAATAGGGAGAATGTTCTATTCCCTTTGTTTAAATTTTCGATACCGTAATGTAAATTTTATATGAAACGAGTTCGGACGCAAAGAAAACGTCATTTTTTATATTTGTGACATAAGAGTCTCTATTCAAATATTCTGCATTGTGGAAAGAATTACTTTCTAAATAACTAGATATTCATGTTATGTTTTGGTGGAAATATACCGTTGATAAATATGCAAAACATTTTAACAATTAACATCCAACTTCGCTATAGCCTTCGCATACCATTTTGTGAAAATAAATTGAAAACGCTATACTTTATTTTGTGACATTTTCTTTCAATCTCGATTTAATAACATTACCATGAAATAATATTGAAATCAAACTGAAAGCGATCGGAGGTATATTACACAATAACGAAAACGAACGACTAGACCACAATTGGAATATTAATTTTTGCATAAATGTGGAGTTTCTTTGATATTTCTGCTTGCTTGGTGTGAATTGAAGTGCACGTTTTTGAAGCGTCTACATCCTTGTACAGCTTGATGAAAGGCAGTTATCTTAAAAAGTTGAATAATGCCGTTTATGATTTTATGATGTATCAATTACCTGAATTCTACGTTATCACACTGTAAAATTTGGGGCCTTTTAAGTTCAAAATACCATCGAAATGGTTAAATATGTCTGTGTAACCTTGTACATGTGTTACGCGTCTACACCGGTAAAAATGACGCTAAAGCGATATTATATCAAGTACATTATTTTTGTATTAGTTTCAAAAAGAATATACGTTTCCTTTGAACAAACTATGTGAAATTTCGAATCTTTTGATATATAACATTTTATATTCTTGTGATTTTTTATTCTTTTGTTTAACAGTTAACCATTTGTCAACACGAAATTCGCGACATGGTACCAACAACGTGCGCGACGTCAGTGTAAATTGTTTTGATAGAACACAAATGAACGAACATAAAGACTTTTTTGAGGTATTTACATGTATCCATTTAGAGTATGGGAAATTAAAGTTATTATAATTGAGTCATTTTTTATACTCCCAGATCGAGTATCGGGGGCATATTGTTTTTGTCCTGTGTGTCTGTCTGTCTGTATGTGCGTCCGAAACTTTAACATAGGCTATAACTTTTAAACTACGTAAGGTAGACTTTTAATCCTTAGCATGTATATAGGTCTAGTAAAGAGGAACATAAATATGCAAAAAAAATTGGGTCATGTCAAAGGTCAAGGTCAAAGAGGTTAAAAAGGAGTCAAATTGGCTGTTTTCACATATTTGACTGTTGAATCCTTATTATTTATCCTATTGAGACGTTTTTTTTTATTTTATTGCTAATAAAATTGCGCAACTGTAATATGCTGACAGATTTGAGGTAGCATTTACTGTGTTTGAGAAATAAGAGACCAAAAGGGGGGAAAACGAAAAAACTGATTTTTTTTTATATTTCTTGTCGGATCTTGATCCAGTATTTTTCTGTAAGTTTCTTATAACATGTTTAATCGGATAAATTTAACAATTAAAACCATTTCAATAAACATGAGACCAAAAGGGGCTTCATCTGTTCTAGAATAGAGGGGTTGAATTGGGTGGTTTATGGTAATAAACAACTTTTGAAATGTAAGATAGACTTTTAATACTTGGCAAGTGTATAGGTCTTGTCAAGAGAAACATAGATATGTTAAAAAAATTAGGTCAAAGGTCAAGGTCACAGAGGTCAAAAGGGGGCAAAATTGGGTATTTTCAAATATTTTACTGTATAATCTTGGAGCATATGTAGTGTTTCACAAACACATCTTGTTTGTGCTTGACATTTATTTATTTTAAGTATGCATGGCAATTGATTTGACTAGCCGAGATATATTCGAAAAACAAATTAAACGATATCAAAAATAAGAATTGCATGGGGAGATTACAAACATAGTTAGACATTAAGATTGACTTATGATATATGCGAAGTTGCGTTTTTCTATTTATTCTGTAGTTACTGATACCAGAAATGTTTTTTTATATTAAAAGATTGAATTAATGATATTAGAAAAATGCAATGATTTTCTGATACCAATAATTCATTTTTTGATATCATAAATTCGACATTTGACCATTGATTTTGTAATATCAATAGATATGCCATTTTTATTAGATGAAATGAAAGCTTAAAAATGATGTATTTTTAGGCATGCATAGCGAAAACCTTTGATAACAACAGAGAAAAGAAAAGTTTAAAAATGCACCGTTATCGAAACCACGAAAAAAACTTACTAGTATTTCCCAAATTAAGTCGCTAGCATTTCGAAAACATACGGAAATATCAAAATAAATTTAAATCAACAAAGCAAATTACTATCCAGTATCCATATTTTAAAAGTTTTGGACATGGAGATTTTTTGGAAGACAAATTAAAGATGTTCGTAGTTTCCTTGAAACACGTGTACAGCATAACGAAATACTGATTTTATGCAACTTCTCTATTTTTTGTATTTTTTAACCATTGGGCCGATGTCACTGCTGCTGGACCAGAGGTCACCGAGGGTATTCACAAGCCCAATAGTCAGACTTGTCTGACATGAAAATTTTACCTTACATGTTTAGAAATTTACAGTTTTTATTAAAATTATAACCACTTAAAATACTGAGGCTTCATTCCGTGTATGTCACTCAGTAGATGTCCTTGGTACTGGATTTGGCTTCCTATTTTGATATTTTTGGAAATGAGTACTTCTTTTTTTTACTACCTTTGGATTATGGCTTTCCATATTATTTGATTTTAATGCTGCTGATGAGAGGTTAATCCTTGAAACACATGTACAGCATAACTAAATTTACTGATTTTATGCAACTTCGGTATTTTCTGTATTTTTGCAATTTCAAATATTTTCATGTAACGTAAGTGCAAATATTTTCATGTAACGTCTACGTTTCTACGTTTATTTTGCTAATTTGCCAACATCCTTTTTGCTCACCGATATTTTCATGTCACATTTTTAATACTACAACAAAATTCACTTTTGGAATGAGATAACATATCATTAGCTGTCGCGGTTGCTCTTTTTTCGTTTATTTTTTTCTTTTGTCGCTAAATGAACTAAATTTCATCATTAACGGTTTTGTATCATTAGACAGGCGACAAGGTAGATCCTTAATTGTATAAATTATATCGTTTTTACAATTATACTCACTTTTTTGTCGCTAAATGAACTAAATTTTATCATTAACGGTTTTGTATAATTAGCAGGCGATAAGGTAGATCCTTAATTATATAAATTATATTATTTAGCGTTGTACTCACAACGCTTCACAATTGTACTCACAACGCTTTACAATTGTACTCACACCGCTTAACAATTGTACTCACGACGCTTTACGAAACTTACTGATATTGATATCATTACTAGGTGGCGTTGTATCATTAACAGTTGATACATACGTATAGAGATTGTATGGTTCCAGATTATGTACTACTGGACCGTCTATTAGGTAAAACCGATTTCGACTATTTCCCTTTATGGTTTTTCTTTCAAAAATTATATTTTCGGATATATGTTTCAAATAAGAAAAACTTTATTTTGATAGAAAGAGCACTCTATTCTAATATCAAAAAATACGATCTGATATAAAAAAAAATATCAGAAAAACATGGCTGTTTTTGACATTACAAAATTATTTTCCGACATCAGAAAATAAATAAATAGTACAGTTGTGCCCTATTATAATAACCTTCTGAGTAAAAAAAATCTTTCAGTAAGGCCTATATGAATGTATGCCTAAATTTCAGTTGATGTTTTGTTACATCAGGCGTGGAAGTTGAAATTGATCTCTTTTTTTTAAATGAGATAGGAATGTTACTTTTTTATTGTTTACCATAGATGCGTAGTTATAAAAATATGTTATGGAAACAAAGTAGGTGAACGTATAGATGCACATGTATTGCACAAATCGACAAAAAGGGTCAATTTAGTGTCTGCCTTTCAAAGTGGATCCCCAAAAAGACCATCTTTTGGTTTTGACCAAAATTTGCATACGGTTGACCAATATCCTTGTTAATCCATATGCAAATTTTTATGTTCGCTCTTTGTATCGTTTCTCCAGAATAAAAGTTCAAACACGATCTAATTTTTTATTCTCTGTACATTCTGTCTAAGGTTTCTTTTAGGAATCAGCTTTGTATAAAAACAAAGCTATCAATAAATTACTCCAAAGGAATACAAAAAGGCAACCACTCTGATATTGCACTTCAAATATTAATTAAACGTGTCCGAAAATTCTCAAATCAAAAGATGTGAAAATATTAAAAGTAATACATGCTCCTTCAATTGCCCCAGTTTTATATTTCAAAGTGAGCACAAATCACTCGCAAGCAAAAAATATAATGGAAAGTCTATTTTCTCCTTACTATTTACTTGAAAAAGGTGATCCTGAAAAAGGCCATATTCAGAAACCGGCCTAACATCAAACACATATGGCATTTACTTCATATTACATGAAAAATAAAAGGGTTTGTCATCTCAATATAAATAACTCAAAATTTATTTGTAAACCATTTGGTCCATCGACGACTCGAGCCATTTATTAAATAAATACTTACTTATTCCCTGGTCACAAACTTTGGTTGCTAATGATTTTCTTATTGAAGTAAGTGCCGCGTTGTTTTCTACTCGAAACACGTGGTCAGGATCGTCTGCTATCAGTTTCAACTCGACGTCATCTATGTATGGTCCTACTCCTTATTATATATGAACAATATTATTATATACTTGTCGTGATATCATACTTTATTCGCAACAGAATCATAAAAGGTGAATAAATAAACGTATTCACCTTCTGGAGTAATATTTACTCTGTGACGTCATAATGCATTGAATTATATGATAAAAACACATGGTCTTTTTTTTTTCGGTGAATACGCTTTTAATTGATCTGGGAACACAAATATTCACCTCGACCGACAGCCTCATTGAATATCGGTTTACAGGTCAATAAATCGGTTTACAGGTCAATAAAAAAGCGTTTTCACCTCTGCAAAAGTCCATAATTGTATATTTTTTATAGGTATCTTGATTCAAAAGATATGAATTGATTTATGGGACTTCCACGAGATCAATATGGGGTTTAACAGAGCAATAAAGTAATATTGAACAAGGGTTTACCCCGAGTTCAATATTATCTTTTGCGCTCTGTTAAACCCCACATTGATCGAGTATATAAATGCCATAATTGTTTTATTATATTTGATTGACATGGCTGAAGTCACTGATGACAAACAAAAGGGGAGTGGTATATCTATTGTGGGTGTTAAATGGGTGTGGCCTGTAAACGTCAATCAAAGTTGGTGTGTATTATGGTGATTTATCGTGATCAACTGTGCAATATGATGTTTTATTGAGCAGAAACATTTCGATATTTTATACATAGAAATAAAAGTACAAATATTATAAGATGTTTTATTGAGTAGGTACGTTTCTTTACTCTATACATAAAGTACAAATATCATAATACAATATATACATCTATTTATTCTGATTTTAATAGTTGTGTGATATAAGATTGATAATGCATATTGCTTAATAAACCTGAAAACCCGCCAGTGACGAACCAAATAAGGGGAACGGAAGGTTTAAAAATAACTAGCTTTTCCCTCCATATAAAGCTGATATTATAGGGTTTTTGCATGGATTTCGGGGAATATTGTACCGAGTAGAATTTCACAATGCACGAGATTTAGAATGCAATATATATTCTACGAGGGACAATATCCCCCAAAATTTATGCAATAATCCATATATTGTAAAGCAAAGCTAGAATTTATGTTAATAAGGGGATTTTTGTTGTCAATGACGTAATGAAAATTAAGTCATATTGCACTAGTGCAATATAGAAATTTATTGCACGCTTACTTTTGTTTGCTTTCTTAGGGAAATACATGTATTATGTTGCTATGCAATAAAACAATTTATCATGATATCAATGGTATTAAAATTACTAAACGAAATACCACGTTTAAGGAAAAAGGCATATTTGGCTGAGAGTGAAATATTTATTCATTTTTTTTTCTTTGATGTGCTAGCAATAAATCATTGAATGGAATTGCAGAGAGATGCCTCTTTGTCTAACTTAATGTCATCGGGGCTCAATTTTCTCCATAAAATGTATATATACTGGGCGAATCTTTAGTCTGCAATTTGCAAAACTGAAATTTGCATGTTGTTGCACTTTACCCTTGGGTCGAAGTTTCTAATCAAGACACGGTTACACTGTGTAAGGATCTTTTATCTTTGCATTATATGAATATATATTATGAAAATATTGCATATATTCCGCTTCACTGCACCAAAATTTGCGAGTACATTTTATCTATTTCCTCGTTCGTCATAAAATAGCATCAAAGCTGGATATGTATCGATATCCATGTAAAAAAGGGTGTGCATGTTATTTGGACTTGTTTGATTGCATTCAAAAAGCTTTGTTTGTTTGTAATATACTTTTTAAGAAAATCAGTCTTTTTCTCAGCGAGAGAACCTACCGTACCCCTTTATAATTTGGTATTTGAATGTGTATGTAACAGAAAAAACATAGTAATAAAATGGTAAATAAAAGGATATAGAGTAAATGCACAAGAGACAAAGTCTCTACAAATACATGGTAAAAACAACCAAAGGAGTAACGCTTTTATTGTTGTTCTTCATCTTGAAGTCACCATGAGGTCTTCAACAATGAGCTTTGCTCATATCTCATAGTAAGTTCAAGACAGCCCCTAGCACCGGTTTGAGCGGAATTCTTTGCTAATTATCGATCAATGCTGCATCCATGTCTTTTCTTGTCATGGATGCGGGATGGTCAACAAAAATTGAACTGGTAAAGTGCTCTTACAATCACTGTCATCCGTTGCCCGACAAAAGCACTAGTGTCTTAAACTAGTGGACAATTACAACACATACACAAACACAGGGCACTCATCAAGTCGAATGTAAGAAAACTTGGCATAATAAAATAGTGAGATGTGGGCACTTTAAACAGGTAGTCAGAATTACATTTCGAAATTCCAAAAATAAATGCCAAAATTTGAAAGTATGATAATATATCCATATGAGAAATTCTCTCACGAACAAGTACACAATAACTGAAATATAAGCATAGATTTACCAAAGACACCGAAACATCGAAACCCAGGCAAATCATACGATATGTATGTGGTGTATATGTTGGTTTTTAATATATTACTACTACCCTTATTTGTTTTGATCAAGATTTCAGATTATTCTGTTTTGATCATGACTAAAAATTATTTAGTTTTGATCAAGCCTTACGAATATTCTGTTTTAATCAAATCTAAAAAATATTCATCGAATGTACAATATACAGCAGACAATCAATGCAATACATTATGGTGGGATACACTACACACTGTGCTTTAAAAGAAAATAAAGTATGTAAATTTTAGCAATATAACAGCATGGATTGTCTAACATTCGTCATTTTCGTTGTTTTTACGGTTCATGCAATTAATATAAAAAGATGAAGCACTAAAATTCTTTGTTTCACAATGTCAATGTCTTTACCTTCTCTGACCAATGAATGATTAGACTAGATTTTGCACTGGATCGTCTCATTATTGCTATTGGATTTTTATTGATCCTGTGTAAGATATTTGCTTTGGAAATATTGTATTTGATATGTATATATGCATTCACTGCAGGACACGTTTGTTCTGACGACACACCTGGTATTATTCCTTCCAAATGTAATGTGAGCATGTCAGTGTTATTGCTTGTAGATGTACTACTACAAGATAATCAGACTCAAATACCGGTTGTACTTTAATTTGACCTATTTATTAATTCAAGGCAATTTGAACAATTTTTGTGTTCCATTAGAAAACGTAGATCGCCTTTTGTATACCATGAAGATATGTCGAAGCTTTTCTTAGATAGAATCGTCCATAATAGAATTTTCTCAGCTTTCAGAAGAAAGATGAAAGTTATTGAAAAGATAATAAAAATCGTAGATGTGAGAAAAGATAATAGATGTGAAAATGGTTTGAACTATTTCAGAATTAAAAAATACCTATTGCAAATATTATCCTGTTCTGTTGATGCAAGATTTTCAGCTCCTTTCTGGTTCTCTGCCGATATGTAGAGGCACCATCTGTTATCACGATGGCAATTTTTGGAACACCTGCCCTCGATCCATACCATGGGTTCAAGTCCTCTGTTCTCAATAATTTAAACGCCTTGTCAAGGCGTGTAGTTTGACCTCCTCTCCATTTTATTTGCTGTAGTTTACTAGCAATTTCATTTCTAGTTTCGGCCTCGGTTAGGCCTAATCTCAAATTTGCTTCTGATCCAAACGTTATTACACCAACCCGAGATTTATCAGGAGCTACATTAAGTAGCTCCACAACGGATATGGTAAAGTTTATTTCTTTTTGAAAATTTTCAGGTGTGTTTATACTGGTGGATTCGTCCAAAAGAAAGAAAACGTCAGCTATTTTTTCTGTGCATTCTGTAAACAACAAAAAAGGATTGTAAGTATTCAAATGATATTTCATGTGCTTAAATGTATTTTATTAAATGAAATGCTGAACAAAATATATTCTCTTACAGTATTACACATTTTATATTGATATAATACGGGACTTTTTGAATCGTGTTGACTCCGGATACAATTCTATTTTATACGTAAAAAAATGAATACATCAATAAATTGAGATGGAATGAAAATTTACTTAAAGAATTCTCATTTAGGAAAAATTAAAAATGCACTTCAATTTCATTAAAAGTTTGTTTTTATGCGCTACATATTTATTTCAATAGGTTTAGAAAGCCAGTATCCCTTCTTACTGGTATCCGAGGCGATCGTCTTCACCTTCATTTACACGAGAGTTTTTGCAACACAAACATAAACACAATTGTATGGCTAGCGCTACACTAAACAATCGTGTTTATTTTGATATTTTAACTATATGTATATAAATTGACGAATATAAATAACCAGCCCTTGTTGTATGATAACAATATACATGTCATGAATTATTTTTCTTCTTATATAATGAAAGATAAAAGAATTTTCCATTTTCCATTCCTAACTGTGCCAATGACGTCACAATATACCATTTGACGTTTTCAAACATCCATATACAAATTCATTTAACAAATGGAAGACGCGATTGAGTTCTCAACTCTTATGTCCTTCATAAATCAAGTTGGACATGATTTTTAATATGGTTGTTTTACGTATTTCTATGCATATTTAATATCATTTGCACATGTGCTCAATATGATGTTGACTATTAATAAGATATAACTTATTCATTATTACAGAATTAAATTACTGCTTCAAAAACTTATACATCAAGGGTATGTTCAATGACTGTTGCAATAGACACTACATAAGTTTTAAGATCATCACAATGAATTGACAAGCCGTTGAAATGTGTCTATTTCACAGATGAGTACAGATATCTTTAGGTATGTCTAGAGTTTGACCAACAGCGACTTGGACAAAACCAGACTTTTTACTAGCAGTGTTACGGCTGCCACGCGTGGAGCAGATCATGCTTAGCACCTGTTGATACATCAAGTTCTTGCTAGGAGTTCACAATGCTAGTGCTTTATTTTGGTTGCGTTCTTATTTATTTTGTTTGTTTTGTCTTTGTCATGCTGTCTCAATTCGTGTTGGATATAAATTCCGTGATATCTGATTTTGTAATTTCCAATACCCTCATTTTTGCCTCGGCATTCGTTTGCAAATGTATTACAAAAAATGTATTTATACATTTAATGCACCTTTATTCTACAAAAGTGTTGGATTTGAAACCAACTTTCGCATTTTTCTCTTGCTATGTCGTTTAAGGACAATGGATATTGAAGCACAAATAAAGCTGTTCAACTAACCTTGAGCAGATATCAAACAAAAACTGAAAGTTTCCAGGATGGAAGCAGGCGGAAGGTCCCAATGCAGAAATAGATACCTATAGCAATTTGTTGACTCTCTTGAATGTAAATTTCTCATACTTACCATCTTCTATTTGGAGATCTGCAAAGATAAATGGAGCATCCAATTAAAGTTACGCCAAAATGAAAACATGCAGAGATTAAAACAATCTACAAACCCCTATTCACTTCTGTCCCATATTGCCTGTGTATAAATGTTCATAATACTGCCATGTTAACTGCGCCTTTCAAATGATGACGTGCTGTTGAATTACGCTTCTGTGTTAAAAATAATACAGAATGATATGAAGCACTATTTAGAATTTTATGTCATATGTCAAATATGCCCCCCCCCTTAAGCATGCAGTATTTGAATAATGCGTAGAAAAATACCGCACATTTGTTTCCGTTAGGGCGACTACAAGGTATTAATTTTCCTTTTATATAATTTTATATGACATTTTTTATGTTGAAAGATATTAGTTTATTTTTTCAAAATAATAAAACAAAATTTTGAGGTCACCATTCGTTAAAGCACAAAAACTGAAACTATTTTATCAGGGGACAACTTTCAATACTCACTTTAAATCCTGTTCATACTTTGCACGGTTTTCAAAATCATTATATTATTTACATATTAAAGATAAAAAATAGGGGTTTCCGTTGAAATCAGAGAAATAGACTTCTCCTGTTATATCTATCTGAAGTTCTTGTATCAAATTATCTCCCTTGTGTAATTTTTTAAATCACTGAAAATATTGACGGCTTGTTTATTTGGTCTTTTGAATGGAAATGCTGTACTGAAAAGCGACAAGGAACAAAGATTTTAAATACTGTGAAATTCTCCTCATATTTCATAATTATTTTGTTAATTTTCTAAATGAATGAAACCTAAATCAACAAATATAAGACAAAAATGGAGTAACTATACCACAGAGTCGCCGTTAGATGATCTGCTGTAGCTAGCTATAAGTCATATAATTTAAAAAAAAACAAAAAAAACCCTAAATATTTAATGCAGGAGTTTGACTTTTATTGCAGGGTGGAGTTGGTAAAACAATTCCCCGTGGTAGAGATGTATGCTCTTTATTTTTCTTAGATATGGTGTACTTGTACATAAGATAAATACATGTATCTCATGTGTACACTTTGTTCAATTACTTTTATTTAAATTTATGTAAATTCTAAAACCTAAAGATTAACTCCCTTCATTGTAGTTTTGTCCTTAACTATATTTGATATTACTGATTATTTGGATTTCGTTTGGTTTTATGCATTTTAAACATTTTGAAATTATGGATTTCCTTTGTTTGGGTTCTTGTGCTGCTGATGAGGAATTAATTTCCGATATGGCCATACAGCTCATTAAACTTATTGCAGTTGGAGTTAACATATTTGTTATGGTCTCATGTTCATTTAAATCATATCCTTTCGTAAAATGTGTATCTTAACCATGAATTATATATATATATATATATATATATATATCTGATGACCACTCTACTTGAAGCGTCTTGGATATTCTATAAAACCACCAAGAAATAAAATTTAAACTTAAGAAACATATTACCACAGGCCTTGTCCGCAAGCATTTTCTTAAAAATGTCATTATTCAATTCTGAAAAGCTGGGAACTTGGATTGTAAATGTTGTGTCTGGATCACTGGAAATTCCATTTAGTTCTTGACTGTCAGTTTCATCTCCAACGCCTATTGCGAATATATATGCAGGCCTTTTTCTTATCTTTGCTGCTTCAATTTGTGTCTGTTGTTTTCCACTTTCTCTCCAATGGCGATCATAACTTCCTGGATTTGTCCTGCCGTCGGTCAATAACACAACGACATCCGTAGCATCTTTCCTTTCCCCATTTTCTCTCTGAAATATTTTGTCGTATGTAAATTTCAGAGCCTTGTATGTTCTTGTAGCATCACCCTTGGTAGAAAATTTTGTCATACCCAGTACGTCTTTAATTTTTTGTTCTGTTAATAAGTCCTTGAAGTAAAATTGAGGAAAAACATGATTGCTGAATGTGACAGCAGCTACTCTAGTTTTGTTAACACCAATATCGATGGAGCTGATAGTATCCATGACAAACTGCATCTGTCTGTTAAAGTCGAGTTGGAGTATACTTCTGCTGATATCAATTACAAATGCAAGGTCTATTTTTCCTTGGCATTTTATTGGACATGCCTCATTGTTGATTGGAGGTGACTTTCCATTGGACACTAGAAATAAATAGAAAATAAAAAATTTCCACGGCTCCAAATGTATTTTTTTTTATTAAAACACCGTTTGGAATAGGGAACATCTTCCTACGAAATTCGATCTAATCATAACTATCAGTATTCGAAAAAAAAAATCCGGAAGTGCAAGAATAACGATAAGTGGGAGTTACTGTATTAAAACGAGTTTTATCCCCCAAACTTCCAAGATACAGAAAAAAACTAATACTAAGTTACATTTAACCAGCTTTAAATTTTCAACCTCTTTTGTTAAGTTCATTTTTTTTCTGTGTGTGTGTTCTAAAAAATAGTTTATGATAAGCTGAGTATCAACACAGGTGTTTCTGAAAACCCGGGCTGTTACACAATTTGGTCACCAACCGTTGGAGGACACAAGGTTTCGAGGAGAGATCGGCATATTGGCTGAGGCAGTAAAACCGATAATTGTACCATGTGGCAACTAAGCGTGAAAAACACTCAATCACAAATGTGTTTTTAACATTTGACTGCTGACATGACCTTTGCAGTGAAAACTTTTTTTCAAGCATTGAATTGCAAGTAAATTGTCCAAATATTAATGTACTATGAGGTACTACAATAAGTAATCCAGCATCTTACAGGTGTTAAAATTCGACATGTTGCATTTATATCATTATAATTACATTTCATACATATTCATTTAAATTCCGTCAATTTGATAGGTGAACATCGATCACGTGGCATAACAATGCGAAGTTGCAATTCCCTACATATTTGACCACGTGTTCACATAATTGAATGCATTATTTTTAAATTTCATAGGGATTATGAAGTGTTGACCGGGCGCACATTTTCAACATTAAGCGCTAATGGGCTTCATCAAAAATGTGCTTCGGTCAACACTTTCATACCCCAATGAAACTTCAAAAGAATGCATTCAATTCATAAATAAAGGCTACGCAAAGCACAGCACGATAGAACAACAGCACCTGGAACACGACAAGCGTGATACAAAAAAGCAATGTACTTTCTCCTTCCCCCTATTATCATGGATTAGAAATGTATGGGACTATGCCAAAAACTGCGATCAGTCGGGAAGCTTACATCGCGTAAAATAAAAAAGTAACTATAAAATCAAAATAAAAGTTAAAAAAATATGTAATTTGTTTTCGGACTGTTCGGGCAAGGTACAACAATTGCATGAATTGGTCAGGAAATGAATCTCAAATCAATATCGAATTAAAAAATGCAGTAAGATAATCATTCTGACCGTCGATTTGTATTCACAATATTTCTATGTAACTGCTGAATAGAGTTCACACTAAATAATGAAATAATATGACAGGAGTAAATGCATACATTGTAGGACCAAGCAATTGAACAACAGTTCTATCATTGTTCCTTATCATGAAGTCACCGCGAGGCCTGACAAACGCATTAGTGTCCCAGACTAGTAGACAATTACACCATAGAGAAAAACACAGGACACCAATCAAGTCGAGTCTAAGAAAATTTGACATTTAAAAAAAAGGTGAGATATTGGCATTATAAACATTGCACAGAGACTATGAGTTTTCTCCAAGACTCATATTTGATAATACACAGATTTTTTTCTAGGCCAGGAGCAAGTCCCTGTGGTTAGAATAAAATTTCAAACTACAAAAACAAAAAAACAAAAACAAAAACAAAAAACAATTAAGTTACAAAGTTATAAAAGGAATTACCGAACAGAGTTGTCAAAAGCCGAAGTTCAACTAATATAGTAATGTATTCATACGTGAAATTCTCTCCTCTCGCAAATCTGTCTCCGGGATTTTTAATCTACTTTTATCTTTTTCCACATTTCTCAACTTCAAACTGACACAATCATTTTAACCAGAACCATTCTTATTTGTTTTCTTTTCTTACATTTAACCGAAAAAAAAGATTGTCATATCATTGTTTCCTCCATCTTTTCCCCTCTTTATTTATATTTGTGAGTGTTAATCAATGTCCAGTGATTCTTAGTATTAACAATGAAGAGATATGGAGTAAATGCAAATGAGACAAAGTCTCTACAAATACATGGTAATAGTAAGCAATGGAACAACGCTTTTTATTGTTTTATCTAATGCTGCTCATAACGTAAATAAATAATCAACTGGTTAAAAGTATGCTTATTTTCCTTACACATGTCAATTTTGACCAAAAAGGTATAGTACTTAGAAAGTCTAATACAAATCTTTTTTGTCAAATATAATTAAGAAATCTTCACCCTTGTTGCTGGTCAGTTATCCCTTTTTTCTCGCTTTACATTGCAATTTTCTGTCACGGTCTTTACGGTGTCCTTGCTATTCGCTTCAAAGTAATCACTGAGGAATTCGTGTATTTAACAATTAATCTTCTCAATTTTCACTTTGCATTTACATTATGATCGGCCAATTTATACAAGTTATAGACAGAGTACATGCATACTTTGTGAAATACGTCTCAACATCACAGACAAAATACACAGAGAAAGAAGTGATTCTAATGTTAGAGTTTCTGATCTACAATATATTTATCCAGTTTGGAGGACTTGTTTTTCAACAGACCATCTGAATTCCAATATTCACAAACTGTGCACCTCTTTTAGCCAGTCTGTTTCTCCACTCTTATGGGTCTGAATTAATATGAAGGGCTTTTTCAAGATAAAAATTAAAAAACTGGCGAAGTCATTTAATTTTAGCTTCGTTATATAGATGATATTTTCTCACTAAACGACCCTCACTTTTGTGATTTTCTTCATTTATCTATCCAAGAGCTCGAAATTAGGGATACTACAGATACTTCCACATCGGCCTCGTTCCTTGACCTTCATCTTGAAATTGACAACAGAGGTACACTACAAACTAGGCTGTATGACAAACGCGATGACTTCACTTTTCCATTAGTCAACTTTCCTTTTATTGGGGGGGGGGGTCTT
This sequence comes from Modiolus philippinarum, assembly GCA_002080025.1. Taxonomy (NCBI): domain Eukaryota; kingdom Metazoa; phylum Mollusca; class Bivalvia; order Mytilida; family Modiolidae; genus Modiolus; species Modiolus philippinarum. The sequence goes on along the minus strand of MJUU01069787.1, from coordinate 84,096 downwards.
CCTATATCTTGGTATATACTGATGTACCGCTGGAATGGGTCACTTTATTGACAAGTCGTATATATATATATTAATATCTGTTATATCAATGGGTCTTTAATTTGGCAGTAAATTTTATCAATGGGTGGTACACTTATCTCTTTAATTTATCCTCTAATAAAATCATATTTGTGTTGCATTTAAACTTAATAATTGATTCAAAAAATCTTATCATATAACAAGAACAGTCCAGTTTGCACATTTTTTATCACAGCAGCAATATAAATACATAAATATGTATGATTGGGTCAGGATTTTCAACAGAAACATATGAATGAGTATGGTTCTCAAAAAACGGGGGTGTTTTAAAAATCTCAGCCGTACGTATGCACCAAAAATATGGGTTAGGGTCTCCCTGGCGTAAAAACATTCCAAAAGCGCCAGCATATGGTGTTTACATCTCACAACAATCGCT
>MJUU01069787.1:71723-83621 GCA_002080025.1 Modiolus philippinarum | reverse complement strand
CAGTTTGCACATTTTTTATCACAGCAGCAATATAAATACATAAATATGTATGATTGGGTCAGGATTTTCAACAGAAACATATGAATGAGTATGGTTCTCAAAATTTTGATGTTTTGAAAATCTCAGCCGTACGTATGCACCAAAAATATGGGTTAGGGTCTCCCCGGCGTAAAAACATTCCAAAAGCGCCAGCATATGGTGTTTACATCTCACAACAATCGCTACTCAAACGCTTGTGGTCGGTACAGTGACTTCTTTGACAGAGATCGGTTGATTACAAACAGACTACTTAAACAAGGGTATGTTACCAAAAACATAGAGTCATCATCACATAAAGTTTACGGTCGACATCACCATCTTGAAGATGGATATGGGATATCTATTTCCCGGATGACAACAGATCTTTCCCTTTAGAAGTAAAGTTTGTTATTCCTATACATGATTTTACTTTACTACCGGAGTTGCCATGTTCAATACATCGGGTGTCTCATATAAATCTGGAGATGCTTACTCTACCGGTACACATGATCTCACCCATGGTTTTTATTGGGTCCGTGTTGTTCATCTCTATGTGTGTCTTCATATTTCTTTATTGTCCCGTACTCATGTGGTGTCCTTGTTTCTTGGTGTTTCCGATGTTGCTGTTGTCCATGGATTGTTCGTTTTTTTTAACTGACGGTTTGGTTCTCACTTACTTTATAATCATAAACTTTTGGTTTATCAGTCTTGAACTCTTTCATTTTAAAGCTCACCTCGCTGAAACGAAAATGGCACTAGTCAACAGGTCACCAGTTTTATCTATCTCCGATTTTCTGTATTTTGAAACCATCGGGCAGATGCCACTGCTGGTTGACCTGTGGTCCCCGAGGATATTCACCAGCCCAATAGTCAGACTTCTTTAACATGAAAAATTTACCTTGCGTTTATAGAAATTTACAGTTTTATCAAATTATAAACCCTTAAGGTCAAGATACAGGCATAAAGCGCCGCGTTGTGGCTTTAAAACGTCATAGTACGAGGGGACTGTAACGGCGCGAATTAAGGAAGGTAACTTTTTACTCGAGTTGCCTCCCATACACCATATGTTGAAAATGGGTGACGGGAACCCGTTTCACAAGGAAAATGAGCCCAGCCCATTAAAATATGGTTTTTTTGGGGGTATGCAAATTTGTTCTAACAATAATAGCATGCGGAACCGTACCTCTATAGATCCTTTTCATGTTTTTGACCATATAGATTACATTTTCTCATAGAAGAAGACCATTCCATGCAATTTTACACGGTCACTGCAATAACTGATAACTATAATCAGTCCAATGGCAATGTATGAAAATGCACGACATATATGACGGAATTACGGGGGTGTGACATCTGATGTGAAAGTCAATAATATAACACCGTTCTGTGAACCATCAAATGATAGCAGTTATAACCATGTAGAGTGGGGCGCTCATTTTCGCCGCAAAAATAGCACTTTTCTTCTCCATACAACTGGGTATCAATGTCACTTTTAATTTTATGTAAGTTTTAGGAATTTAACTATCAAAAAAACATATTTATATCAGAAATTGTCATCAACGTTCCAAAATTGTGTTCTAGAATTAAACGCAAACATGCCATGAAAAGCACCTTTCTTTCGAGTCATGGGGGACGCATTTTCCCCGTTTTTTTAAATAGCGAAATTTCCGCTTCTAAGATCTCAAAGTAAGTCATGGTTCCGATAATGTTACGTTGAAATAGTTTCACGAATCATTTTGAAATTGAAAAAGTTATATTTTATTTTTCAATTCGGATGCGCATGCGCAAAAACCACATTTTATCTTCCACTCCGGATAATGACATTCAATATTTTTTTTATGACGATTCAATGTAATATTTTATTGTCAAATGATTAAAGATATCTGAAGACTACTACTTGAATATATTGTTAAATACCACCAGGGGAAAAATTCCAAGTAATTGTAGAAAAAGGTCAAAGGTCAAGTTCAAAGTGACAAAAATAGATATTTTGGGTTCCGGACAATAACTCAAAAAACTTACATTTAATTCGGATGAAACTTAGATGTGGTCAAAGTTAGCGGTAACAGGCACGGGCAAGACAATTTGAAAATGGGGGTTCCAATTAGAAATGAAAAAAATAATTGCCGAGCGGAGCGAATTGTTTGGGGGTATTTCTAAGTAAAACTTCAGGATTTTCATTTAAAAATACAGGATTGTCCGAAAAAAAGAGGTTCCAACCCCCGGAACTCGTCAATCTGGTGATAATCATCATTTTTGGGAAAACTTCCACCACTCTATTGAAAATGCCCTCTTGTATTCCCCTTATGTATTGATAACTGGAGATGTAAATGTTGATCTTCTTACTGAGCATTCACATGTTATTTTTGACATTATGAGATTAAATGGTTTGAAAAATGCAATAACTGAACCAACTACAAGACGGTCTTTATTAGATCCTATTATTTTATCTGAAAATTGCGATTTCTTTGATTCGCATGTCATACAAATTGATAGAAAATATAGTGATCATGAAGCTACTCTAATTTATCTTAAAGCTCCAGGTAAATAAAAAAATACAGATAAACGTAAGATTTGGGACTATAAACATGCAGATTTTGAAAAATGTAATGAATGTATAGCTGCTTTTAATTTGGATTCCATACTTTCTATGGATTTTAGTATAGATGAAAATTGCCAAAACTTTATGAATAAATTTTTAGAATTTGTAAGGGAATGTATTCCTCAAAAAGAAATTAATGTCCGATCTAATGATCAAGTTTGGTTCAACTCCGAATTACGTAGGGAAATAAGAAAGCGTGATAAACTTCGCAAACAAGCCCGTCTTTCAAAAACTCCCGCAGACCTAAACAAATATTCAAAACAGAGAAATCATGTAAATAATATTAAAAAGTTCACTAAAGAGCAGTTCTATTTGAATATTAACAATTTATTAGACGACTTTTCCAATTCTTCCAAATCACAGTGGTCTCTTATAAAAAAAGCTTGTCAAGTCAAATGGGTCGAATACAAGTATCACCCAACTTAAGAACGGAAATGGAGATTTAGTTATTGACGATTATAACAAAGCATGTCTTCTAAATGGCTATTTCCGTTCTATATCTAATTTAGATAGCAGTAATGCTGAAATTCCAAGATTCCCACCAAGAACAGAAAATTCAATAGACATTTTTCATATTGCACCGTGTCAAGTTCGTGATATTTTACAAATATTGAAACTGGGTAAAGCTTCAGGCCTTAATGAAATTAGTCATCATATGTTGAAAAACACAAGCGATACTTTATGTTTACCAATATCAATCTTATTCAATATCTCCTTGAAAAAATCAGAATTTACTTCTCAGTGGAAAATAGCATCAGTGATGCCCATTTTCAAAAAAGGCGATAAATCGAACATCTCAAACTACAGACCCATCTCGCTTTTGTCAACTGTTGGTAAAGTTTTCGAAAGAATCGTTTCTAAAGAATTTTTTTATTTTCTACATCAAACAAATTATTATACAAATACCAGTCAGGCTTCATTCCTGGCCATTCTACTGTTCACCAGCTGATAGAAATTTATTATAGAATATGTATATCCATGGATGATCAGTGTTAACACTTCTCTTATACTATGTGATATTTCAAAGGCTTTTGATAGAGTCTGGCATACAGGTCTCCTAATTAAATTAAAAGCTTATGGTATAAGTGGAAAACTTTATAAATGGTTCGAAAGTTATATTTCAAATAGAAAACAAAGTGTATTTATTAATGATTTTCATACTCCCCTAGAGAGTATAAGCACTGGTGTTCCCAAAGGATCAGTTCTTGGTCCGATGCTTTTCCTCTTATATGTAAATGACATAGCTGATAATCTTATAAGTTTAGCAAGACTTTTTGCTGACGACACCTCGCTTTCATATGCCAGTCGCAGTCCATATACTATAGAAGATGTTATGAACAACGATTTGGAAACAATTTCTGATTGATCTGAAAGATGGTTGGTAAATTTTAATCCTCGAAAGACAAAAGCAATGATTTTCTCAAATAAACCATTTCCTAATAATATTGAAATCAAATTCAAAGATGAATTGGTCGAAATTGTCCCTTGTCACAAACATCTAGGCATAACGTTTGATTGTATTGAGAAATTCCATACCCACATTGGAAACATTATAGAATCAGTAAGCAAAAAACTAAACATGTTAAAAAAGCTTAAATTTACTCTTAATAGGAATTATCTTTCATGTATTTATTTAACCTTTATCCGACCCTCACTGGAATATGCATGTGAATTATGGTCTGGCTGCTGCCAACAAGACTCTGATTAATTGGACAATTGCAATTAGAAGCTGGACGTATTGTTACAGGTCTGCCCTCTATGCTAGTAGTGAATCTATTTATTACGAAACAGGGTGGGAACAACTAATTGATAGAAGAAGATCAAGGTGTCTTAACTTATTTTATCAAATTCATAATAAACATGCCCCTGATTACCTTTGTGAACTAATGCCCCCATTCGTGGGTGAAAACTCAAACTACAATTTACGCAATAATCGTAATTATGTTATGCCTTTCTGTAGATTAGAAATAACAAAACGATCTTATTTCCCTTCTACAACAAAAGTCTGGAATAGTCTTCCTGTGAATACTAGAAACTGTAAAAATATCAATATATTTAAACAGCGACTAAAAGGTACACACAAACAAACCACCCCCGTATTTTACTTTTGGTGTTCGGAAAATAAATATCATACATACTAAATTAAGGCATATGTGTAGTTCTCTTAATGCCGATCTGTATCGTGCAAATATAAAATCAAGTCCAGCATGTTTATGTGGCCATCCTTTTGAAGATGCCATCATGTCCATTTTATGAACAATGTCGTGTTGATTTATTTAATAGGTTACATATATATCCTGTAACTATCGAATTGCTGTTAGCTGGTGACACAAATCTTACTGATAAAACACTGAAATATTTAAAAGTGTACATTCTTTTATTGCAGGTAGTCATCGATTTAGTAATGCGCTCAGTTAACCATTTCGTGTGTGTTATTGATAACACCCACTCCAGTCCTCCAACTTGTATTTATGTTCTGTAAAGTTTTTGTTCCATCTTAAAAGAGATAATATGCTCCTTTTATATATCTATTCATTGTAAGTCGTCATTTTGATTGTAAAGTATTTTGTTTACATATATATTTGTAAGGGAGAGGACGTATCTAATGTTGAGATAACTTGTGTCCAATCCCTTATGCATTTGTTTTTGCAAATAAAATATGTTTAATGTAACTCGCCCCATCCTTTGGATCCGCAAATGGATAATAGTTTGAAAATTTGAAAAAACGTGTTTCTTGACGATACCTCCAAGAGTTTTCATGTAAATCATATGGAACTTAGAAAGAAAATGAGGTACTTGTAAATTTGCAGAATGTAGGTCACAATGACCGAAATAGATTAATCAAGAAGCTCTCAGGAGCCGGTATTGCTCATATTGACCATGATGGCTGACAACCAGATATGAATGGCATTTCCAATAGGCTTCAATGTTTAACTATTTTTTCTCAGCCGTCCAATTTGGACCACCCAATGACTATTATGACGAATCTTTGTTCAAAATAGCCAAAATCAGAGGAAAAGATGTCATTGTTATCATTTATGAGTATTTATCTTATGATTATGATATACTATTTCATAATTATCTCAAAGTTATGAGTTAATTCTCATAAATATGACTTATTAACTCGTAATTATAAGGTTCTTTCTCGTAATTATGGAATAATATCTCATACTTATGATATAGTCATCTCATAATTATGACTACTTTTAAATGTTCAAGAATTAGAGAAGTACCATGGATATTGATGATCTTGAAAATGATTAACCAATCGGCCCCTAATCAGATCTGTCTAGACCATATATGACCATATTTGCATCACTGACCGTTTGACGGGTGCTGCCTATTGCAGGACATGCTTACCATTCCGGAGCACTTGATATCACTGTTTTGAGAGTTCACACTGTAAATGCTTTAATTTTGATTTTAGTTTGCGTGTTTGTTGGTGTGTCGTGTCACTCGTCTTCTGGTGTTCTCGAGTTTACTTTGCCTCTAAACTTTGATTTATAGACATCATGTGCTTTGGGCCTTCTGTATTGAGATGCCGTTGTTTTATCTTTACTAACAATGGATTTGTACAGACTTTCTGTCATGTGCATAAACTCCACACCATTTCATTGTTTATTTCGAGACGTCCATAAAAGACCCTTTTGAAATCTCATATTTATTAGTTATTGCGATCAAATTTTCCACGATGGATAGAAAGTCACTCCTCGCTTGAAATACGCTTTCGAATATTATTCTGTTTTCTGACGATTTTATTCAAAGATAGATACGTACACACAATATCATTTTTATCAACTTTTTAATATAATTTCTAGTATTCAACCATGAGGCAACATTAAAAAAATGCATTGATCCCGGAGTTTAGGAGAAGCTGTGGATGATGAAAGCATATCAAGTCCGATCGAGAAGCTTACTGATTTCGAAGTCCCATGATAGCTGGAAAATATTTTTTAAAAGATCAAACAAGGCATGGTGTACATACATACACAATATATACTGAAACATCATGCGTACATGTAGTTGAAGGGATGATAATTATTGCAAAAATTTTGATACATGTACCATTTAGACGGATCGATAGACAGACAAACGACGGATAATGATCCCTGAAAGTCGCTCTTGCACTTGATCAAACCGCACAATGACTCAAAATTTTATCAGCAACTCCGTCCTCCATCTTTGTCACACTGTTCACAATTTGATGTTTTTTTTTATAGGAAAACGCAAGCAATTTTTTACTGGGAAAACACCCGCCTTATCGACCCTTCCCCAAAGACAAGCAACTTCAAAAGAAATGTACAAATATTGTAAAAAAAAACAATTTAAATACATTGCATTTTTGGGGTATTCATTCTACATTCGATCCAAAAATGGTACATAAAAGCTATAACTTTATAACAAATGCACGTAACTTTTTGTTAGAATTTTCATCCCTACACGTGATCAATGTCCAAATTAAAGCAGTTTCACAATAAACAAGCCTTATGTGAATAAGATAATCAATGTACGAATATAAAATGTTCCATGAAGGCTTAATATATTATGGGACTAGGAAAGTCAAGTGTTTCGAAAAACACATGGATTCGGACTTTGAAAAAATGTTATCTACTAAGTATCAAATATGGAACTCGAGCGGGGGTGTTGGAAACTATTTTTTTTTCTCTCCGAGATCCATTTACATTATGTACATGTGTTATTGGAGCAATTTGAATATATTATGTTGAAGTTTTGGGCACAAATGAAAGGTTTTTGTGCAAATGTAGCAGGGGGAAGCGATTTTGCAAATACAAACTTTTATCTTACTTAAAAATGAAAAAAACATTCTAATCCTACTTGTCATGAAAATAAATACCGGTATTTAATTTTGATTTAAAGACAAAAATTTTGTTTTAATTACAAATAAATAAATTGATGTGACATTTGGTGAAAATAAATAATTTGTTCGAGATGGACATAAAAATAAATAATTTTTGTAGGCAGATAAAATCGCCCAAGTTCCCCCCCCCCCCCGAAAATCAAATGTTTGTCCCCTTACAATACCAACTGTTGGATTTAAGATGTTTTGTTCTTGCTTCGGTATTCATTTCGGAAATTTATTTGTCAATTTATTTAACCCAACCTTTATTTCCCAGATCCTAGGTCGACTTTAACAAAAGGTTACTCTGGTAACGTCAGTGCTACTTTCAGAAAATAAATCATGCGTTGCCCGTATCCAGAAATAGAATACAAATGAAATGTCATGACATCAAATGTTTGTCTCCTGCCAAAGTGAAAATAAAAAGTATATATGTATAAAATGAATCGCAAAGAGGTTCTAGAGTGTTTTTATGCTTGAATCTGACATCGATATGCAAACTTATTTAGGGAAATAAGATTTACTCATCAATGGTGCAGTCATGTCAGTGGACGGAGGTTTTGTTGTGTTACAGTTCTTGTCATTCTTTGAACCACTTTCTTATTCTTAAACTCACTTCTCTAGATTTATGAACAACAAATTAGAGTAAAACACACATTTAAAACTTTTTCTGCTCTGTGAAACGATCAATGCTGTTCACTGCTTCCATATTGACAATCGCTGGGAAAATGCACGCGACCATTCCCGAAAAAAAAAATTAAACGGCGAAAATGCGTCCACGGCGAATATGAGCGCCCCACTAATACACCTTGGAATCATTTCGGAAATTTTTTCTCACTTTTCGGGACTTGGGAACTTAGTCATTTTAATCGACATTATTAGAGGGTACCTATTTTGTGAAATCAATTCCTCCTACAGTTTTCAAACCAGATCTGTAAAACATTACAGAATGTTTCCATATATATTGAAGATGTGCACCTGACTTTTTGGAATCATTTTGGAAATTTTTTTCTCACTTTTTCTGGACTTGGGAACTTAAGTCATTTTTTATCGACATTTTTATTGCTAATAAATATTTTTTTTTATTGAATAATGTCTTAAAAAACCACAAATATTATTAATTTACCTTTTTACTGTTTCCCTTTTGACAATCAACAATTTATTCGATACAGTAACTATATTTTTTCGTTAATTTCAATGGCACAAATAGTAGTATTTGTCTATTTTTCCGACCATAGATGATACATACTACAACAAATCATTTTTTCATATTTATCAATTTCCAACGGCTTTGTAATATGTTTAACTAATTATTATATCACAGAAATTGTAAATAGTCCACTTATACAACATGTTAAATATTAAAATGTTATCAAACCATCAAAAAATGGTATTGCCGTCAACTGCCGGAAAAATAGGCTTTTTTGTTTAATCTTTCGGCTAGCCGGAAAAAAAAATGTTTAAAATAATACGGTTTTATTCCCCCTCCAAAAAAATGTTGCCATGACACCTGACTTGCAATATAGCAGCGGTGTAGGATATTCCTTAAGAACAAAGAGAAATGTCTGAAAGTTGTAGTAATTCGGATGTTTAAATAAACCAGTACTTAGGTGCCGGAAACCATTTTTTTTTTAAACTTACAACAGTGAAATTAAAGAAAATTCGTCTGAAACTGGGGAGTATTTCCCTCTTGCATAGTTCTGTCCTTAGCTGATTTTGGCTTTCCTATTTCGATCTTATTTGTAATTTGTTCTCCAACAGCTTTTACGCATATTTTTTTACGGATTTCCAAATATTTGATCTACATTGAAGAGACATAAGTTGTCTAAATATCCATATGAAGTAATTCTTCTGCATTTTGTTATTCATTATACCTATTGTGGTTCTAGTTTATGTAGCTGCTTGTGGTAAGTCGGGTGTGTAGTTATATGTAATTAATATGTTTGTGGTACCAAAGTGCATTTCTTGGCTTTTTTGGACCCATTTAATTTTTTGGGGAATTACTTACTCAAAAATGTCAGCCTCCGCATCAAAAGCGGCACGGGAACATATTGTACAGGAGTGACGAAATTATGTTGACGGACAAAAAGAAAGAAAGTCTTCAAAATTTTATCACTTGGTTACCCGAACTGTATATTATTTCCAATAATGGCAAATCTTTTGATGCGAGACTGTTGATAAAAGATGAGAGGAGACCGATTGCATCGACCTTCCTAATTCAAGCTAAGTGCGTGGAATTTGCATATGCACTCTCCCCTTTTCGGAGACTTACTCCCAGAAAGTGGGAGGGGGTAACAAGTACGAGTCCCTAGATTTGATGTTCTCCGAATTACGTATAATGCAGCACACGACTCCACAGGGGTGTAGAATTGTTAAAATAATTGTTAGCCATTTCAACATTATACAAAGCGTCTTCTTGAATTCAATGTCCGATTGTCATCTTTTTTCCACAAGATCCCGCGTTCGTAATCACCATATCTATTCCAAGAAAGATAGCCGATTCCAGTCTACAAATGACCCACTTACAGACAGCATACAAAAGGGGCGGTAAAGACGGTGTTTCAATGATGCTTTCGGAACTTTTAATGGAAGACCGACTGATTGCAAAAGTCATGAATATTTTGCTCCAATCATCTTTGTTAAAATAAAAATGCCCAATAAATGCATATGATATTATATATTTCTTGTGTTTACGCATTACTTATTCAGATGAAATTTAGTATATTAAAAAGGAGAACCAGAAGCGCTTGGCATACTTTAATTTATTTTTGTTCCGTATTTTCTAGCTTGGCCATTGGGCTATTTTCGAGGCATAAATAAGTGCCGAAATGACCGTACCTTATAGTATTATTGCGTAATGTTTTTTTTTTTTGTTTTTTTTTCCCTCAAACGCAAGGGGCGCTTGAGTGTATCTATTACGATGCTAAATTCGTTCTTGCCAAATATTTGATTTTCAAATTTTGCGGTTCGCTAAATACATGCTTGGACATCAATCTTTTGGTAAGTGTTCATCTGTAGTTCACATTTCTATTTAATTTTGAATGTCACATTTTACGAACTATTTCTATTTGCGGACTAATATCAGGACATTTTGTTATGATTCCGGAGAAAAATTGTAGACTTTCCGAATATTTCCTTTTATTGTAATATATACCAGTTCAGATCGAGCTAATAAACAGCAGTACCTAAAACAAACATGTAACCAGTTATTTATTCGACAGCAGCATACAGAATGAGACCCTTATTTATTTGTAATATTTTCCGCGCATGTTCACTGAAGCGTAAACTCTTAATTGTTCAATCTGGCGAGGGTGCCGATAACCCGGCAATGTAAATAAAAAGTGAAGGTTGTGGTTGTGAGTTGTAAGGAAAAGGTCTTTGTTTGGACTCTGCACAGTGAATCCAACTAAACGTGAAACTACCAGTCGGCTCGGAAACAAAAGAATTTGTATGATAGTCCGTGGGCTGGAAACACTTTCCGTGCACCCCCCCCCCCACTTCCGAACCAGACCGGTTTTTTCAGTCCTTCTATGTCCCCTCTTCAAAATAAAACATGTTAACACGAACATAACCTGCACGCATAGACAGTATAGGGCCACTTTTATAGTACACCCGAAAAATTATTGTATTTTCGTTTTAACATAAGTTTCATCTTTTAAGCTCCATAACTTTTTGCAGATAAGTAATATGTACTGAAATTTGGTATCAAATTAAAGCTAATTTAATATGCTTTACAATAAACACAAGTTTTGGTACTTTACGGCCATTTTATGATCAGGGGATACAAAAAATCTACCCCTACCCCTGCAAAAAATTGCGAAAATCTCGATTTTAGGCTGTCAATTCCTTTCAGATAAACAACCATCGTCATTTGATCTAGTTTTTATGCCTAACTTATCAGTTGTGATACAATGTTAGAAAATAAAACCATTAAAGTCCATAAAATTTTGATTTTCGGTATAAAATTTTTGAAAAATGGAATTTTTCGGAATTTTTAGATTTTTCACATTTTCGACTTTTAGACTTAAGGGTCGTAAAATTCTGAATATATATTTAATAATTGCCGATGCAATGATAATTTATGATATGTTAGCAACAAATTCTATGCATAAAGTTTAGTTTCCGACGTATTATAGGTTCATAAATGTCAAAATTAGCACCCCTCCCCCTACAAATTTAGAGAAAATTTGAAATATTCAGGCTCTAAATGATAAAAAGATAATGTTTAATGGGAATTCTGGTGTGTATTTCACTAAAACTGACATGCAGAAGATCATTTAAGTACATTAAAACTTTTCAAAAGGTCTCTTTTCGACTCTTCTGTCCGAAATTGTATGAAAAATGGGAATTTTCCGTTTTTCAGAATTTCTGCTGTTTTGACTTTGAGATGCAATTACTTCATGAAATTGATATATAACTT